>CAUYRH010033500.1:0-27528 GCA_963574655.1 Perodicticus potto | reverse complement strand
CAGCTTCCGGATTCCCTGGCCAGACGGGCAGGGCTGGTGCATAGGCAGGGAGGGTACAGGATGGAGAACGTGGGTTGCAAGGCTCCTGGAGTCCAAGGTCGGAGGCTGGCGTGCTGAGGCCCAGCGGGCGTGGGGTGCATGGCCACACAGTCATCGGCAGAGTCCCTGGCTGGAGGCAGGCCTGTGGAAGCCCAGTGGGTTCCTATGGAGTCCCTGTCCTAGGGCAGACCTGAGAGGTTGCTGGTGGAGTACCTGGCCGAGGGCTAACCTGTGGAGGCCTGGTGGGTGTGGGATGTGTAGCTTTAGGTTGCTGGCGTTGTCCCTGGCCAGAGGCGGGTTCTGTGGAGGCCCTGTGGGCACGGGGCACAGGGCATGGGGCCACACAGTCATGGGCGGAGTCCCTGGCTCTGGGAAGGGAGGCCCACTGCAGCCCCCTGGAGTCTCTTGCCAGTGGGGTGCTTGTCTAGCAGGCTGGGTGGGGGTGCCGCACAAGAACCTCCTCCCTCAGTTTCAGCAGGGGTTAGGCTTCTGGTTCATCAGGTAAGGGGGGGAAGGATGTACTGTAAGTTCAGAATGGTGGGGAAAACTTTAGTTCAGTTTTTCTGCCTAGCAAGAGAGTGTTCAGAGTCACAGCAGGGTCATTCTGAGGAAGCAGTCCCCACTTCCCACAGCACTCCTCCGTGGGGTGAGACAAGAGGTCCACAGTTCACTGCTTGTCTGTAGAAAACCCGCAGGAGCAAACGAAGAAAAAAAAGGAAGGAAGCAGAATAACAAAAAAAAAAAAAAACACAGCTCCCTTGCGGGAGGGGATAGACACTTTTCCTTTCAGATGAATTTTGTACCTGAAGCTTGCTTTCTTGGAGTTGTAGCTAGCCTCAGCAGAGGTGACCTGCAGTTATCATTCTCTCTGTCAGCTGGGCTCCCAGTCTTCAGCTTAATTGGGAAGTTTCTGGAGTTTCTCTTTCCTTTTGGACAGGAACCTCTTTTGGAAACTGCTTCCAGTCGGCCATCTTGCTCCGACCCCCGGGACCAAGATTTTAAATCAATTTTTAAAGAATGCCGTACATATTTACTCTGTTACTGTAAAAGGCAAAATCCTTGTCCTAAAGAAGCTGTTTCAACACTGGATAGAAAACCTTTAAGGAAACATGTCATCAAGGATGTCATCAAGAAACTAAACCAAGTGTCCAAGGGTGTAGGAAAGAGGTAAAGTCAGAACAAGCTGAAGTATCCAGAAAGAATAGACAGGATGAAACAGGGTCCTTAAAGAAAACTTTCCCAACACACAGCATTTCTAATTGATGAGAGTACACAAGATCAAACATTAAGTTCAAGAACTCATCCTAGAAAAAGTATTACATACCTCATTGCTGAATATCACCATGGTCACTTTTAAAGTACTCCCCTTGAGAAGCTATGTATGAATCCCTGTGCCTAGTCATTACCCTCTTAGTGGGCAGAGCTCTGAACCAGGACCAAAACTCGGGCCAGTGAGTGGGAACATGGCCCAGCCAGCCCGGTTTCAAATACTCTTGTAGGCACTGGCAGTAAGGAACATGATGGAAAATGTCACTCTGGCCCCTTTTGGCTTTCAACTCCATGGTTAAGGAACCACCCCAGGTTCCTTGAATTACCCACTATAAATTGTGATATGTGAATTTAACCAAATTATTTCAATGCTACTTATATTTTTATTGACAGACGCCTAGGACTCAGCAGCATTTCTGTAGACTACTTCTTAGATCGCAGTGGGCTTTTGGATGGCAATCTCATAACACAAGTATACATCAGTTCCTGATAGCATATAAAATGAGTCATGCCTTACCTTAATGTTTCCTGAAGTATGCATTGCTGGCCATCCATATAAGAATTCCTTAGGCTCTTGTTAAAGATACAGGTTTCCAGGTCACGTCCAAAAGAAATGCAATCAGGAGTGTGTTAGGAGCTCAGGAATCTGCCTTTTGAACAAAATTTCTGGGTGATTTGTATGTCTATCAGTATTTAAAATACACGTAATTAGTTGGCTTAATAGTCAAATAAACTTTGAAAAAGTCCAATTATAACCATATGCATTCATTATATCTATGTGCTTTGTCTTGGCAATGGTACAACAATGACAGAGAGAGAGCAAGATTGAGGTGCCTTTGATGAAGGGCATAAATGGACAAGTGTAATAAAGGACAGAAGAATTGGAAAGGGGCAAAATGGAAAGTTCAAAAGAAGCTATATAGTTTCTTATGCAACAAATTATGACAAAATAAGAGGCTTATACACAGAAATTTATTCATTCACATTCTAGAGATGGAAGTCCAAAATCCAGGTGTCAGCCGAGCCACACTCCTTCAGAAAGCTCTAGGGAGAAGACTTCCCTTGCCTCTTTGGCAGCTTTTGACTATCCTTGACTTATGTCCTCATTGCGCTAGGCTCTCCCTCTGTGGTCATATTCATGTGACTTTCACGTTTCTCCTCCCTGCCTTTCACAAAGATACCTGTGATTGCATGATCCAGGAGAAACTCCTTTCAAGATCCTTAATTTAATTGCATCTACAAAGACCCTTTCTCCAAATAAGGTCCTAGTCACAGATTGCAGGAATTAAGATATGGAGCTTTGGGGCTACCATTCTGCCCACTGCAGAATCACAGAAAAGAAGTTAAAAAGAAAAGTGTAAGAGAAGAAAACAGCAGCTTCCCTATTTTTGGCACATTTAGCCCACTTAGCCAGGAAGGATGAGAACTGATGCCAAAATAGACTAAAATTTAAATTAATAGAAAATATATATCTATACCCTGTCCTCTTCATTGCCATGCTACTGTCTTCTACATGACACTGCGGAAATCCAGCTCCTCTTTATGTCAATGATGATTTAGCCAGAGGAAAATTACAAGCAGTAGACAGTAAGTGTAAGTAGGCAGATGCTATGTTATTAATGCCTGAATAAGAGTTCTGGGAATGTGATGTCCACATGGTAACAAAATATCTGTCAGTGTACAAACCATCTTCCTCATCCTTGAAGAGACTTGGGAGAGGGGGCTTCTAAAATAAAAACTGCATCCTCTCATAGTTGCCAAATTCTCTAGTCTTAGAAAACTTACTTCACACTAAAGCATGCTAACATCATGTCAGCCAGGCAATAAAATCTCATTGTGCAAATTGTATGTTTTATTTGAAATGAGTCAGTAATATGTGGCATAAATTATTTTTGAATAGGGTAAATTGTTTCAGAAGTATAGGAAGCCACAATTTAATTCATGTCTAAGGCAAAAAGAAGTTTAGGAAGTGCCACTTAAATTATCTGATTCCAGAAATCTTGCTGTAGCACAAGGAGGCCCTGAAGGACACGAGTGGAAAACTGTGTACGATCACAGCTTTGCCACTTGTGACTCACTCTTTCTGAAGTGCACATAGTCAAAAATGTAATTCTTCAGAATTCTGCTGCTTTAAATTAAAAAAAAAATCACATTACAGAATTTCCTGTGTATGGAAGATTAAATCACATTTTGTACTTCACCCACAGATAAAGAGAGAGAGAATCCTGTGCCCGAGGCCTCCTGTTGAAATTGTGAAATATGTTTGAAAGGCCCTTCCCACAAACCCTGTGCCTGAACATGCCACACTGGCAAGTCCTACTGAAGGGTCACCTCTTCCAGTGTCAAGAGGGCAAGGCAAGCACATGGCAGCTCACAAACTGATCTGGAAGAATTAGTCTCACTCTAACCCAGTATTATTGAGAAGGATTCTTATAATCATTTTTTGAATTTGGTGTGTTATCTGAGGACAGAGTCTTACTGCTAATAATCCTAATAACAATTTCTTACGACAACAAGTTATGTTTATTCTTTACAGGTTGCTTTATTTCGCTTCCCAACGCTAAGGGGTAGATGACTCCAGTTTTATAGAGAAGGAAATGGAAACTCATAAAAGGGAAACAATTTGCCAAAATGCACACAGTTAGCAAGGGAGAGAGCCAGGTTTCACTTTCAGTCTTACACCAAGCCCAGGCTTTTGCCAACATGGCCTCCCTTCTCTGACTCCCACTGAAGTGTTTTCTTCCTCTGCCAAACTATCACTTTGAATTGTTCGATTGTTCTCATTTTCTGGTGCCATTGGCAGAGGCATTGTGTGATCTCTTATCTGTCTTGACTAATTCATTCTTTTCAGCTTCTTTGATGTGAATTCAAATACAAAAAATCTACAGATCGTATCATAGAAAGCCAAGCATCTTTGCTTCCTCCTTCTCTTGGGTTTACAGCACATATCTCTAAATTTTCATCTACTGTCTCTACAAAAATATCACCCTTCTAGAAAGTAAGATAAACCTGTGGAAAATGATCATTTTACCTTCACAGTGAGTCATCTGTGCCATAGCTTCAACTGGGACCCTTCAGAGCCAGTTCCACTTAATTCCACTTCCACTCTAGCATTACTTGGGTTTTTGAAAACTCAAAAATCAGTTTGGATCTGTGCATCTCTCAGCCTTCTACACTTCTTCAATGCCCAGAAATTCGAAGATCACATTCTTAAAGAGAGATTTTCCTCTGCTTTTTCCCTTTATGAACTCAAAATCTTTCTAAGACTTCCACACCTGGCTGCATTTTTTAGCCAGATGACTGGTAAAAATTATTTCTCTGCTAAGTAGTTAATAGCTGATACTGTCATCATTTATTATCTCTTCTCCTGATAAAAACGTCTTAAGCATAAGTTTTACAGTATAGTCTCCAACTATGCATTTTGGTTATTAAGATAGACTGACAAAGGAGATCATGTGGCAAAACTTTCCCAGAATCATGGAATTTCAGAGTTTAGACTTCAGAAACCAGTGCTTTTACCTTGCCTTTCATTCTTCATTTTTATGGTTGGGAAATTTAAGCCCGAGTGGCAAAATTTACCCCAAAGCTGCCAGAATGCAATTCAGATTTCTTTATCAGTGACTTTCGCTTACCAATTCCTCCTACCCAACTCAATAGCCATTTATTCTCACTTTAGATCTACCACCTTTGGTAAATATTCAAATATCTAAAATCGACACTCTCATTTTTTTTTAAATAATACTAAGCTCCAAACAGGCCAGTCAGACAACATACTTTTTAGTCTATGGGAATTTTCACAAGAGTCCTATTTCAACATTAAAAAATAAAATTTATGGCTCGGCGCCTCTGGCTCAGTGGGCTAAGGCACCAGCCACGTACACCTGAGCTGGCGGGTTCAAATCCAGCCTGGGCCCGCCAAACAACAATGATGGCTGCAACCAAAAAAAAAATAAAATTTATATAAGCAAAATGAAAACAACTTTTTCCTCTTTTTTTTCTTCTGTTAAGATAATAGAAGTTTTCATGAACATAGATTGAGTCATTTAAAAAAGCCATTTAAACTGGCCCAGGTCAGACTGTGCTCATGCACCCTACTCAGCCAGCCACACGAGCCACACAGCACATTGTTTTACTTGCCTGTATGAAGGCTGCACAGTTAACTGGGTGGTTTTCATGTGTCATCACTCAGCTGGGTAAGTGCTGAGAGACATACGCACACTTCTGTTTGAGCAGTTTCTTGCTGTTCAAAGCCCAAATATCCCCCCGAAGTCTTTTATAAGCCACCTCCAGAAAGTGATGAAAGCTCCAAAAAAGAGAAGACACAGGTCAGTAATAAGGGGAAATCAGTAAGAATTTAAAGTCAGAATTAAGGGCTAGAAAAGAGAAGTCTAGAAGTAGATAGAGATGAGGGGTAGGCAGATAGGAGAGAAAAGCAAATGGATGCTTCAAACTTACCTAGATTCTGCTATTGAAGTGAGCAGAGTGGCCTACTGACATTCTGAAGGACAGAGCTGTGGCTGGCCAGGCTGAGAGAGGCCGGGGACATGCTTGAGACCTGTGGCTCTCAGGGATTGGGCCAGCTAGAACATTTCTTCCACAGCCCTCATCCCTGCTCCTCTCTCTTATCCACTCCCCATCTACAACCAACAATTACATACAGAGGCTCCATTCAGATAACACTTTGCCCCTTTTTACAGGATGCACCAGAGAGCAGTTGGCTATTTCACCATGCTCTCTGGAAGATCAGTGCCAGGTCAGGGGAAGGAGAAGAGATGTCCCTCTTATAATTCACCTCAAGTTACTTCCCCTAAGAGATTGCTTGATCCCTGAACTCATGGATCTTTGTAAATTGGGAGAGAATAAAAAGTTACTAAGAAAACCCAATGAACATGCAACCATATTAAATTCTGTATTCTTTTTGCCTCAGCCATCCCATTTTTCTCCTCCTTTATGTAAGCAAAGGAGGGCAAACTTCATATTTCTTGAAAAAGGCTGAATTTGAGACTAAATGACTGAGGTTGAAATTATATTCTAATCTCGTTCACATTTCTCACATAATTTATTATAACTACATTAATATAATTATGTGCTGTTGGACTCAAATAAAAAAATATTAAAAGTTATCATAGATTCATACATATGACAAAAGATTACTCTAGACCCATAAATGAAGCTAATAGTTCTAATCCAATGTTTGGATAAATAAGCTAGAATTTTTGTTTGAAGCTACCCCCAGCACAGTTTGAATAGTTTTTAGTTTTTTTTTTTTTTTAATTTTTTTATTAAGTAAAATACACATAGATCATGAATACATTTATGCATATGTGGGGGACAATGTGTACCCAAAGTCCTAGTGACTATCTGAAATTTTCTCAATGTCCTTTTCTACATCTAAACTGCCACTTCTAGTTTTACTTAAATGCAATGTACATATTCAGAAACATTATAATAAAATAAAATAACATGTAATCAGTGTTTGGTTTAAAAATAATTTGGAGTCTATAGTTAATAATACACATGAAAATACGTACCTGGCAGGGGAGATACCATGATCACGAAGGTGGTTTTCCCAGGGCAAGGCTTATCCATTGCACTCTGGATGTGCTGACCCCTGTGATTTTCTCAAATGTGGGAAACTCAACTGCATAAGTTGTGGTAGTGGGGGACTGTGTTCGCGCTTTCCCCTGGAAAATAATAATAATGATACACATGAAAATACCAAAATTAAATACATATCTACTTTGTAAATCCCCATAAAATCTAATCAGAATCAGTTGTAATTATAAGCAGAGAATGAAAGAAAAACTAAACAAAAGCATGAAAATTGAAATATAGTGGCATCACCTGTGACTCAGTGAGTAGGGCTGGCCCCCTATACCGAGGGTGGTGGGTTTGAACCCACCTCCAGCCAAACTGCAACAAAAAAATAGCCAGGAGTTGTGGTGGGCACCTGTAGTCCCAGCTACTTGGGAAGCTGAGGAGAGAGAATCACCTAAGCTGTGAGGTCACAGCATTCTACTGAGGGCAACAAAGTGAGACTCTGTCTCTAAAAACAAAAAAAGAAAGAAAGCAAGAAAGGAAGGAAGGAGGGAAGGAAGGGAAAATTGAAATATATCCCAAAACTCATACAAAAAAAATAAGAGTCAGCCTCTCCCTGACTCTTTCAGAGAAACTCTTCATCTTGGTAAAGAGCTTGGAGTCCTATCGAAGAATGCTTGTAAGAAAATACTATCTCTCTCTTTTTTTTTTAATTGATACAAATAAAAGTCATCAAAAAAAATTTGGAGATCCACCAGAACCATTTAAAAATAAAAAATGCCCAAAATTATAATATTTAATTTGTTACATTAATGATTTGAACCATATGGTAATACTTTCAATGTGGCAACTCTGCCTTTGTTTCTACCAAGATTAATTTTGTGAAAATAGACTGTATCACACATGACAATAGAAAAAGAACATTAACAGGCCCTAAATGTTCTTCTTAAGTCAAATCTATGCGGGTATCAAAAAATCAAGAAATTTTAGGACTGTGGTAGTCTCTGTATGTAGTTAATAATCTGAATCATCTCCTAAAAAAGAACGGATCTATATATGTACACAATTCTTAAGGCTTCGGGACCCTTGAAGCTAATTTATAAAATCCATGCTAAGAACACTTGATCCCAAGGTAAGCTCCTGGCAGAATAAGAAACAAAGGTCAAATAAGCCTTTACACAGTATTTGGTAACAGCTTAACAAAGTGTGAACTCCATTTTTCCAGAACCAGTCTTGGACTTGGTGGCTTCTCTTCTGTGCCAGGAGCCTGAGAGAGCTATAGGAATGGCCTGGGTTGTTATTAAATGTCAAAGAAATGGAATTTATTTTTCAGGTACCCAGAAACCTGAGTGACTTGAGTAGTCTAATCCTAAAAAAAAAAAAAAAATTGGTCACTAATCACCAACTCCCACCACCACCCCCCTCTGAAAATCTCTATACCTTTGGGAATGTCTTCATTCCCCATCTAGAGAAGAAGTCAAAACAAAAGAAATTTGTTCTAAATTCTGGGGTAAACTGAGGGAACTTGTGAGGAATGCAATTACATGATTATCCAAACACACTGGGGAATAAAAAATCAAACCAGTCAGGCTTCTCACACTGCTGGCTGGAGCTTGAGCGATGTTGTACTATAAGCACTAGGAATAACAGACCCTTAAAGAACTCTGCGCTTCCCCTGGAGTCTCACAGAATATCTGTTTTTGTTATGCTTATTCATATAACTTTTGCATGATGATTTCTGGTAGGAAATCCCCTCTCTTGCTGCAGACTCATGCTCCCTATTTTCGGTTACATTCTGCCTGGGGATGCAGCGGATCAAAGCCATGAGGTCCAGCGACATCCCTGCTACATTGACGACATGTACAGCTTCTGTCAGTCTCTTAACCCTTTTGAATTTGGACTTCCACATCTACAATTGTGGGAATTACACACTTTAGATGATGTCACAGGCTTCTTCCAGCGATGAAGGCAGACTCTCCAAACAAAACTGGGCAGTTCACATTCCCAGTACTGGAGATGCTATACTTTTTATGCAAATAGTGAAAATCCCCCACTACAAAGTCACAGAATTTACTAGTTCTTACCCCTACTCACTCTCTTATAATATATTTAATTTCTCTGTGTAGATCTTTGACCCTTATAGACTATTAGGTACAGTATTTTCCAATTTGCTCACCTTATTTTATGAGATATTAGTAGAGGTTATCATCATGACCAAGGAGTTAATAGTACCTTAGAATCAGACTCAGTACAAGAGAGGCTGTTTTTTATAGTTAGTAGACATTGTTGATGATGGAGACAGTATGAGAAGAACATTTAAAAAGGGCTCTAAGAAAATAAATAAATAAATAAATAAATAAATAAATAAAGGGCTCTATTCTATTACTTCTATCCCAGCCTTCCTCCAAACTTCACAAGGTCTGTTTTACTAAGGTACTTAATTACAATAATAATAATAATAATAATAATACAAACACATTTATGGAACTTCACTGATTTTCTTTCATTGATACACCTTTCTGTGTGAAATTACGCTGCCATTAAAAGGTTAAAAATAATCTATTTAATCATCATATCAATATTCAAATATCAATCATAAAATAAAGATGAAAAGTTACCTCACTATAGGCAAAAATAAATTTCAATAGAATTTATCATACATTCATGATTTTAAAAAGCTATTAACAAATGGCTCAGCGCCTATAGCTCAGCAGCTAAGGGTGGCAGCCACATACACCAGAGCTGGCGGTTTCAAATCCAGCCCGGGCCTGCCAAACAACAATGAGAACTAGAACCAAAAATCACTGGGCATTATAGTGGGCCCTTTTAGTCCCAGCTACTTGGGAGGCTGAGGCAAGAGAATCACTTAAACCCAAGAGTTGGAGGTTGCTGTGAGCTGTGATGCCATGGCACTCTACCCAGGGTGACAGCTTGAGACTGTCTCAAAAAAAAAATATATTAGCAAACAAGAAGAGAACTTTAAAAATCTGATACAGCATATTGCAAAAGAATATACAACTAACATCATATATACTAGTTAAGTAATAAATGCATAAATACTTTTTTCCTAAAAGTAGAGCATTCATCATAATGTACTGAAATTCATAATTAGTACAAAAATAGAATAAATTGAGGAAAAGCATACATAGTGGAAGACAAGAAACAAAACAACCAAAATCTTCAGGTAACATGTTGCATATGTGGAAAATCTAATATATAGTAAATATTAGAATTAATAGTCACAACTTCAAAAGTTCAGGGATATAAAGTAAATAAACTATATTTCTATATCCAAGAACAGTTGAAAAATAAGTTCTACTTATCCACAAATATACTAGGAAAATTTTAAGTCATAAACATTTAATTGTATAACCCAGAGAGTTTTATGACTTATATGACATTCTACAAGAAGCCATAACTCATAAATTCATAGACTCTCAACTTGTTTGCAAAAAACCTACAGTAAATTCTAAACCCAGGACATCATGCTCAAATCATTCCCTAGACAATAACTCTTCTCCTAGCAATCATCATTAGTCTATTTATCTAGAGGTCCAGTTATTATATTTCTGAGCAGAATAGATGCTATCAGTAATCAGAGGGAAATAAATGGATCAGAAATCAACTGTTTAAAACCCTATCTCAAACCAAATGATATATCATTTTCATGGATACAATTACTCAATATTCAAATTATTAATTTCTTCAATTGTATTTATAGATTCATTATAATATTAACCAAATTCCCAGCAGTTTGTTTTTTCTGCAAAATATGGCAAGTTCATTCTAAAACATGGAAATGCAATAATCAAAAATAGCTAAGTCATTCTTTAAGAAGAAAAAGATGTGAGGATTTGTCCTAGGAAGTATTAGTCTCATTACACAACACTGTTCTTATAGTAGATGACTGGCAATATGATGACATTAAACTTTAGGACTTCCCTGGAAAAAAGTATAAAGAGAGCAAAAAGGCAATTCACAGAGTGGAAAGTGGTATTTTTAATTCAATAACTGACAAAGGGCTTGTATCAAGAATATATAAATCAAAATAAAGTCATTAAAAAAACAGAGAGAGAGACTTCTATGGGTCTTTCAAGGAAGAAGACATCAATGGGAAGGGAGGGGGGAGGAGGTTTGACAGAGGGAGGGTAAAGGGCAGGACCACACGTATGGAGCATATTGAAAGGGTACAAGTCAAATCTATCAAGTAAGTGTAGAACATAAATGTCTTAACTCAATAATCAAATAAATGAGGTAAAAATTACATTAATTAGTTTGATGTAAGCACGTCAAATTGTATTAAAACATCAACACATTTTACCCCATATATGCATAAATGTATTCATGATCTATGTGTATATGACTTAATAATAAAAAAATAGGCAATAAATCTATGAAAAGATACTTAGAGAAAGGCAAATTATAACCACTTTCAGGTACCACTGCGTATCATAGCTAAAAAAAAAACGGGGCAGTGCCTGTGCCTCAATGGAGTAGGGCGCCGGCCCCATATGCCAGAGGTGGCGGGTTCAAACCCAGCCCCAGCCAAAAAAAACTGCAAAAATAAAATAAAATAAAATAAAAACAAAAAACTGTCAATAACAAATTTTGGCAACAGGAATGTGTTTACATAGCAAATGGGAGTGTAAACTGGCAAAGTCATTTTGAAAAACTATAATGTTAACATATTATTTTAAATCAATATGACAAAATATTTTTAGATATTATAACTTTAAGATCTTAAGGAAAGAAGTCAGTCATTTGCCTTTGATATTCAATATAGAGCTCTATATGAGAGTTTGTATATTAATACAAATTGTGTTACATTTTAACAGGATATTCTATACTGACCAAAAAAGGTGAATTCCTGAATCTTTTACATATTTGTTCAATTCTGTTCAATTTCCACTTTTTGAGAACATTTGGAGTGAGTCTGTCTCCTTCACATGGAAGTCCCTCAGAAAATAGAGGACAGTTTTCATGTACCATGAGTAGTTTTTTGTTTTTTTCCTGCACCAAGCTAATCACTGCCCTAAGATTATATTCCTATTTGATTCATAGTTCTTAAGAGTATTGGGACCCAGAATAAAATGCTACATTGTATGTTTGTTTTGATGAAGCAGACTAGAGTGAGACTAACATTTCCTAGTAGATACTATATTTCTAGTGATGCTAAAGTTCCATTAACTTTTTGATGTCATTTAACACTTTACCCATTTGGATATGCATTGCCATCTATGAACTAAAACCTTTAATGTTTTTCTACATATATTGTTACAAAGCCAAACTCTCTTTTGTGCATTTTTAACCCAAGTGCAAGCATTTATAATTATCAGTTTTCAAATGCATTTTGTTAAATTCAATGCAATGATCTTACCTTCCTTTAGAATTCTGTTTGAACATCTACAATGTTCATTAATTGACGAGACAACATAGTATGAATTTTCTGTGTATGGATGTGTGTGTGTGTGTGTATAGATGGATATAGATATATATAGATACAAGGATAGAGACATTAATATATGACTATATATTACTATAAAGCCATATGGCAAGCTTTAACCATAGTTATTTCTAAATGATAGGATTATGTGTAATTCTTTTCTTGTACTCAATTTATTTTTTTCATTTTATACCTGAATTCATTCATTCATTCATCCATTTTTATTAAATATATTTAAGGGATACAAGTGCAGTTTTGTTACATGGCTATATTATACAACAGTGAGATCTGGGCTTTTAGTGTACTCACCACTTGAATAGTGGACCTTGTACCAAACATACTTGATTTTTACATTTTCTTTATAACATGTACTTAGTGAGGTAAAATTCTCAAAATTAATGTCATCTACTATGCTTAGAGGATGAATAAGGCAAGTCAGATTCAGACAGTTTAGCCTAGATAATACTTGGGTTACAAATGCTTGAAACATCTTTAAAATGAATAGGAAGTTTGCTCCAGGTTAAAGGAATACCATCAGTGAAGTACACAGATCGGGTAAGAGATTAAATGGAAACTATGCTGTGAATTGATCAACAATAACTTTTAATCTCATACCAAATATTTTATTATATAGATAATTTATTCTGCAGATATTAGGGGAAGTTAAATAATTTTCACGAAGACGGTGACCTGATTTGATATATTCATTGGAAAGAGATCAGATTTTAACAGTGAAAACAGTAAATTTAGAGATGAGAGGTTAGAGATAAGGATAAGTTTTAAATATGTACTATAGAAACCTAGGGCAAGATGATCTGGGTTCAAATAGAAAAGTATTAAGGACCTGAGAGTGTAGATTTAAGTAGCATTTCTCAAACTGTATTCAACAGAACACTAGTATTTACTAATGAACATCTTTGAAGATTCCTTACTGTAATCCCTATTATTAATACTTGTGGCAAATGGGGGGGGTTAATCAAATAAATTCTAGAAATCTTATCAATTACTATAAATTCTTCTCAAACATTTGAAATATACACAAACATGTTAAAGACCTGAAAATTCTGGCCACAAAGAAACATATTTAACTTTATTTAATATATCATTGCTAAACTCATTTGATCACATGGGAAGTCTTTTAAGATCTCAGTGTATACCACTAGAATTTTATGCACCTAATTAGAAAAATATAGCATTAGAGAAACATTAAGAAGGCAGAATTGGGTGGTGCCTGTGGCTCATTGAGTAGGGCCCCAGCCCCATATACCCAAGGTGGCGGGTTGCAACCCAGCCTTGGCCGAACTGCAAAACAGAAAAATAGCCAGGCATTGTGGCAGGCACCTGTAATCCCAGCTACTCGGAAGGCTGAGGCAAGAGAATCGCCTAAGCCCAGGAGGTGGAGGTTGCTGTGAGCTGTGTGACACCACAGCACTCTACCGAGGGTGATAAAGTGAGACTCTATCTCTACCAAAAAAAAAAAAAAAGAAGAAGAAGAAGAAGAAGGCAGAATTTACAAAACATAATATTTAATTGCTTGATGAGAAGAATTCTGAAATGTTAAAAGTTTTTAGCTTCCCCTGACGAGAAAAATAATAGTACACTGAAATTCTCAAGTTTCTGAGAGCAGATTTGGGTGGGAAGTATCAGTGTGGGCTAAGATTAGTTAGGTGTGAGTATACTGACATTTGAAAATATTCATGTAATAAAGCTAAGTCCTTTACCAATTGAAAAGCAGTATTAGGAATTTGGATAATCTATTTGAAATTGTTTAACAGAACTTTGCTACTAATCAAAATGCAAAGCCTAGCAGAGTACTCTAGAACAAGACACGGTGACTGAATTCCCCTGGGCTGGGGGATGAGTGTGATGGCAACAATGATGTCAAAGATATCACAGTAGATGATTCTCATTAATGTGGAAGCTGGAAAATTCCTTCCCTAGTCACCCTGACTAAAGGACTTAGAGCCTCTTGCCCAATGACACAAGATTCTAGGAAATACCTTTAATCTGTATTGATATCTCCTTGAGTTTTCTGTTACTTAAGAGATTAATTGGTGTGACTGTGCTCAGGTAAACTCAAGAAAATAAAAGGAAATGTAAATTATTTGGGGCTGAAATTACAAAGCATGAAGGAAATTCTCAGAAAAGGAAAGAACATTTAACATTTAGTAGCTGCAGCTGTATTTCCCACAGGGGTGAGGTAGAGTGATTTACTACCCCCTGGCATTCCCAATGGGATCAAGCTCTGAAAATGTGTAAGAAATCAATTTCCCTACAGAACTGAGGAAAGGAGAAGGCAGGGACAGTTTGTCCTGATTCCAGTTGTTTTGCTGACCTGCTCTGTGAGCTGAAGCAATTCTAGGAATTTGTCTTCTCAGCCACACATCTGTGGAAGGGAAAGCACAGCAAATGCAGTGTGGCTTGGCCATCTGCCCTTCAGGTTTGCTAAAAATGACCAGAACAATTTACACCTGCATGTGTGGTGGCAGGAAAAGGCCTTGGGGTCAGAAGAAAAAGTTTTAAATACCACAACTCCTTTACCAATTAAAAAAAATGTGACCTTGGTTAGTAAACATTAGCTTTGGGGTCCTCTAGTTTTCTTATCTATAAAATGAAATTAATAAAATGAAATTAACATCTGTAAAGTGAAATTAATAACTCTATAATTATGGGAAATTGTAGAACTAAATAATACCTGTTTTAAAAAATTATATTTAATAAAATTATTTAGAATATATGATAAAGTATTGTACTTATATTATCTATTCTATAAAGTAATTTTAATGAAACATATTTGGTTACTCTATTAAAGAGGCCATATAGCCAGCATGATGGCTCATGCTTGTAATTCTACCACTCTGGCAGTCATGGTGGGTAGTTTGCTTGAGCTCAGGAGTTCAAGGCCAGGCTGAGCAAGAGTGAGACCCCAACTCCACCAAAAGTAGCTGGGCATTGTTACAAGTGCCTGTAGTTCAGCTACCTGGAAGCCTGAGGCAGAGGATCACTTTAGCTGAGGAGTTTGAGGCTGCTGTGAGCTATGGTGCCTTTAGAACACTACCCAAGGTAACAGAGTGAGATTCTGTCTCAAAGAAAAAACAAAGAAAGAAAATGAGAGAGAGAGAGAGAGGCCATATATATATTATGTACTTAATGGCCAACACTAAATGTTGAACTATTTAGTTCCAAGGTTAAATACTTTTCCAAGTTTTCAAAAAGTTCACTTCATAAATAAAGCACATAAATCTATATTTCCTTTACCTGTCTTCCACACCTCTAATTGACATTTTACCATTTTATTTCCAATCTGTCCTTAGGTCATCCATCCAAAGGAGGAAGATTTTTTCCATAAGAAGGGGATTTCCTCAGCACGTCCTGGTAAGTAAAGAAATGTCTTCTAAAGAAAGCTCTTTCAAAGGTCCCTTTGCCCCGTGGTTAATGAAACTTGAAGTCCCCTCAAGTGCATGTCTCTCTTGTTAATTCGATTTTCTAATTAACAAGAGAATAAATCAGAAACCCTTTTGATTCATCTATTCGTGCTTATAATAAATCGATCCCTGTCATAAACATAACTAAATCCATCTTTACTGTTTGAAGATTGTACCTGACCCAGGGCTGTCTCTTTTTTTTTTTTTTGAGATAGAGTCTCACTTTGTCACACTGAGCAGACTACCCTAGCTTCACTGTAGCTCATAACAACCTCAAATTCTTGGGTTCAAGCAATCCTCTTGCCTCAGGCTCCCAAGTACCTGGGACTCGAGGTGTGCACCATCACATCTGGCTAGTTTTTTCTATTTTTAGTAGAGACAGGGTCTCACTCTTGCACAGGCTGGTCTCTACGTGCCTCAGCCTCCCAGAGTGCTAAGATTACAGGCATAAGCCACCGTGCTAGCCAGGGCTATCATCTTAAATAAAGAGATTTTATCTCCCAGCAGTCAAGGAGCAACTGTAACCTCAGTACACTTTATAGCTTGACAGCGTGTATATACATTCTTCAAAGACATCAATGTTGTATAGACAGACTGGCTCCAAGATGAAGTGTAAAATCGGTGATTTTTATTGAAATTTCTTAATAGCTTATTTTGCCACTATTTTTTTCTTCTTTCTAAAAGTGACTTACTGAAAAACCATGGTGCTTATTTGAGGTTTTAGGTTATACTAGTACCTTCTCAGATCCTAACTAGTTCACAGAATTATTTTAATTTATCAAACTTTTATTCCCTGCATGGAGTGAGCAAGATATTTAGTGTGGGGCCTAATTCCACATGCAATGACTTCCTAAAGTGTTTCGTGTTCTTTAAGGACTTATATCTTCTCTGCAACTTTAGCCTTTCTTAAATACCTAGCATTCTATGCCATCAAAAATAGCCAAGATAAGTGTGTCTGTTTACCAAGAACAGTTAAAAAAAAAATGGATAAGACAACTGAAAACTTAGAAAGTACAAATTTTAACCCTCCTTTTAGAACCATTGATTAAAGCATCCAAGTGGCAATGGTAGGTTTAACTCAACCAGCAGAATTGTTTCCTATTTGAACCACCGGCAGTCATCTGACTTTCCCAAAACAAACTAGAACAAAATTGCAGAAATTACTTCCTTTTTGTAGACTCTATTTGACCTGGGAGATATCCTGTAACCAGCCAAGGTGCCCCCATCCCTCCTTTGTAGATATAGTAGGGATAGTTTGTCTTTAGTAAAATGCAGGTGCCTGGTTTTTCTGCCCTTCCTATTCCTTGTCTGTTTCCTCGGCCATGGCTCACCCCTCCCATGAGTTTTGCCTCTGTTTAGGGGTAGTCTCTTTATATTGAAGTGTTCTTTATTTCTATTTTTTTAAAAAACATGGGGTTTATCAGAAGCTTCACCTGCCAGCAAACTAACTTGAGTCTGCATCAATCTGTCCTCTTCTTGAGATATTTTGCAGAGTGATCGTTTTCATACCTGATGATTATGTTTGAACATAGGGCTGAGTAGTCTTGCCAAATATCCCTAAAATACATGACAATTAAGGCTGATATTTTTATGAGAACTGATTGCATTTATAGCCATTAATTTAGTTTCAGAAATGTTTCCTTAGCCGTTATAGCAGATGTTGTCAGTGACTCACATATTCCTCAGGCCTTACCTCTTCAGTGTGCAGTGACCCAACTTCCAGCTGCCAGTACCCGCCCTTCTTTGCACTTTCTCCAAAACTTAAAAAGCCATTTCTTCCCTGGCAGAGCAGTTATGAAATCTAGGATTTATTACTATTCAGGAATGGCCTTCCCCCAATGGTTATAGGAATTAGAGCATAAATATCCCAGCTCCCATGGCCATCAGGTAACATAGCTCTGAAGTACCTGTGTTTAAAGTTTCCCAGGGTTTTATTGGGAGGATTGAGCTCCACAAGCCCAGCCCCAACACAGCCATATTTCTTGACAACACACCCTTTATTGTTCTGCTCCCTCCCCTTCTAACTTTTCCACTTTCATAGTGCTTCCTGTACCTTCCCAAAACTACTTTTCTCAAATCCTTATGTCAGAGTCTGTGTCTGGAAGATCTCAGATTAAGACAACTGTCTACTGTAAACACTAAAATGGCAAAGATTTCCCTAGTTCAAGATGTTCACAATTTGGTGGAACGATAGAACAGAGAGAAGATAAGTCAACTGACCTGTCCCCTTCCTTCCTTTCAAGCCCTACCCAATACCACAGCACATACCCCTACTATGTTGGAGTCCTGACTCCTCTCCAGGGCCTGGCATCAGATGGTATTGTTGATATCAGCAGGGTTGCCTGGAGGTAACTCAAAGGAAACCATTGGAGAAGACATAGGTAAGGTCTGAGTTTGTTCCACACCCCACAAAGAAGAATCCTCTGATCATTAGTGAAGAGGAATTTTGTGTCATATTGCTAATGTACCCTACTTTCTATTCTCCTGAAAAACAGGCTGACTTTTAAAATGTATTATATTTGTATAGCATTGCCCATCATGCAGATGGTTGATTATATCGAACAATAAATTTCAGGTAATAGGAAAAAGATAAATATTTATGGCCCAGATAACAAATCTGACTCTGTTCTGTATATAAGACTTTGACATAAAGTTATTCACAAAAGATGCTTGATAAGGAGTATCTTTGGGAATGAATATTTGGGAAGGGAGGAGGAAGAAGCAGTAATAGATAAAGAAAAGTCAAACTGCAGTGATGACCTCCAAAAGGGCCTTGGCTGAAGCCATGGGGACTCTTCAGTTAAAATTGACCTTCATGGTTGTCCCCAGCTGGACCAAGATAGCCATACTTTTATAATCCATCTATCATTGGGCATGGGTCATCTGGCAAAGGATATGTATGACCTTGGGTAAGATGGCTGTCTACAACAGAGGCCAGCCCTAATGGTGTTGACAGGTGAAGAGCGTCTGATTATGGCAGTCCCAGCAAACTTTTCATTAAAGGGGGAACTATAGGCTGTGCCTCACAGTGTCTACTACAATTTGGCAGTATTTAAATTTGAAGCAGATCATGATATTCCTATAGTTCACTCCTGACTACAGTTACAGTATTTGCATGACAAATTTGAACATGCTTCAGCTCCTAAAATACCTATTTTGTGAATTTTGTTTTTGTAAAGTCTATTGAGCAAGAAACAACTCTGAAGCATCTGAAAGCACATTTTAATGCATTCTCCAGGATTCCTTCTGGTACATCATTGGGGAAGTTTGTAGGAGTATGTGGAATTATGCCAGAAGTATCAGATAGTTCTCCATAATCTCATTATTAATAGGCCACAGTTAGGACAAGGGCACCACCATTCATAACAGTGGTCATGAAAATAGCAGACTCACATCAGAAATCTAAACGTTGAAATGTTACTAATCTTGGTTAAAATATGCAATTAGTCGAACATAATTCTCGTAAACCAAATAAAGTTAATGCTACTTCAGTAGTTTGATTTAACTTCATAAACTTTCAAGAGCCAGGGTGATACTGTGCAGCTGTTGCATAGCATTTATAAAGAACAGGGTCTTCTTTGCTGCTGTGAAGTGTATTCACATCCCCATTATAAAGAGACTAACCACATAGTCACAAAAAGTATTAATCATAGTATTTATGTGAACCCTTACTTAACCTTATAGCTTGAAGCATTTAATAATAAAGCCATTCTAGTCATTTTAAATCAGAGGCTAGTTGTGTTCCCACTGAAGTTTAAGAAAAGATAATCCCAGCCCAGTGTGTGAAGGTGGGAAAATCACTGGGCTAAGAATTGGTACAAGTTCCTGATATGCCTCCACTCCTCCTAAATAGCTTTGAGAAATTAGCTTCATTTTCTTTTTTATGAAAGGATGGAATATAATATTATATAATAACTAAAGGTCCCCAGTTTAAAAGTCTATGATCATCTTTTCCTTTCAGATTATCTAGTTGTCTAAAATTAAAGGTACCTTGTGAATTTAATATTACAATTTTTCAAGATGACCAATCACAGATTTTCATTAGATATAAAAATGGTACATTTTTGATCATCTTTTCTTTTTTTCTTTGAAATAGCCTATTTCAAAGTGTTAATATTGCTGTAACCTATCTCTCTTGCAAATGGTGTCCTAGGCAATAGTATTACCTGTGTCAATATTATTCAGAAACATAATATTTAAAAACACCTTTAAAATGTTAGATTTATAATTTTTACCACCTCATAAATTCCATACTAAGATCTAACCAAGAAAATAAGGTTAATTTTCAAAGAATAGATTCTAGGTAACCTATAACTCTCCTTTTGACTTATGATAGCTGGTATATTAGAGTTAGCCAGAGAAACAGAACCACTACTATATAAATAGACATTATATATAAAAGATTATATTTATTATGGGAATTGGCTCTTGTAATTACAGAGGCTGTGAACTCCCATGATCTGCATCTATGAGCTAGAGAACCAGGAAAACCAATAGTGCAAGTCCAACCCTGAGTCGAAGGATTCAGAATCAAGAGAGCTGATGTCTGTGGGTATGAGAAGATTTTGTGCCCCAAATCAAGCACAGAGCAAATTTGCCCTTCCTCTGCCTTTTATTTCTATCAGGCTCTCAATGGTTTGGATTATTTCCATCAGAATTCTTTACTTAGTTCGCCAATTCAAATGCTAATTTCTTCCAGAAATGCCTTCACATAAACACCAAGAAATAATGTTTCAGCATATATCTGGTCTCCTCATAGCCCAGTTATGTTGCCACATAAAATTAATCATCACAGTGAAACTTATGTGCTTATAGGTTCCTTTTATGGCTTTTTAATAAAATAGTATCAACACAATTTAAGAAACTATTTTCACATGGAAGAATTTAGGCCCTGCTTCCATCACATTTCTATTCATTCAGACCAGTCCTTCCAAAGAGAAAAATACTGTGCTGTAACTTATGAGATCTAAGCTCCATACCTACTGTTGTGCTAGTGTGCAGGCAGAAAACTGGGAATCTCAGAGAGGTGATTCCCAATTAGAAAGAGCTTTGCTAAACAAACAATACAATCAACATAATCTACCTGGTGACCTATCTCTATTTAAACTCCCATTCCATGGCTTCTGTGAGACTACCTGGTTCTCTTACCTCTCTCAACTTTCCCTCACTACTCTCCTAGGGCTCTCAGATTTCACGTCCCTTCCAAAGTGTGTATTCCACTGGGCTCCATCCTCAGTCCTCTCCTCAATTTGTACACTTCTATTGGGCAAACTCATAAATTCATGGCTTCGACTGCCACTTCTGTTGATAAATCTTACCTTTAGCCTAGAATTTTTTATGACCTTCAGACAAATATTTTGAATTCTCTGCCATGTATAAATTATAAACACTTCAGACACAGCATATTTGAAAATTGAATTTATCAATTTCCTCAAAAATGTGATCATCCTTCTCTTAGTCTCACCATTTTTTCCATAATAGATTAGACTATATCATAGACTAATGCTATAATCTTCTCTTCCTCTTTTGGTCTATATTTGAGTATTGCAAATAGCAAATAGATCAGAGTAAAGGTACTCAAGAGACTGCTGACTTGAAAATACATCATAGACAATCAGAGGGTTACATGGATTTTCTGGTAGCAAGCATGAAAGGTGGCATTTGGGGATGTGAAGTGGCTAAAATGGCATTAAAAAGAAGAAAAGAAGTACAGAAAGAAGGATGGACAGACTCAAAAACAAACATCACTGCTTTACCACATCAACAGGGCTTGCCAGAACTGATCCCAGACGAAGCGAAGCATGTGATAAATAAATCTCAGTGGAAATTCACACTTGGAATGTATGTCCCTAGAGTCCTAAGCAGAGAGTATCATAGATATTTATAAGGTCAAAAGAACTTAAAATTATCATACACATAAAATTTTTGCTTAAGTTGGCAATGTAAATCGTTATTTTAGCCAAAATCCACACAGAAGCTGTGCCAAATCCATCAAGAAATATTTGTTGAGATCCACTAAGGGCCCAGCTTTATGCTGTGCCTATTATTAGCAAATAAATGTTCGAAGACTTGGTTATTTCTCATAAAGAATGTAAATCTACATAGGAGTATGAAATGAACAACAAGCACATCACCTACTGTGTGACCTGTAATTTCTGTCCCCTCTCCACATTTTTTGGTTCAGCTTTTCTAAATTTATTGCTAGGTTTTCTTTACATACCCTGTTTGTTGTTGTCTCCAATCCTTTTCCAAAGCTATTTCTTCTTTTATTGCTCTTTCTGAAGATCACCTTCTCTTTTCACATTTCAGCTGGCTAATTCCTAAGCAGTACTTTGATGAGAAAGCCTTCCTTGACCTCAACTTGCATTTAGATGCATGGGATTATAATGGGAGTAAAATTAATTTTTAAAAATACCCACTATATTTTGATTGATGATTACTTGTGTTTCCCATATGCTATAAATTCCACAATACTGCCTGTTTTGTTTCTTGTATACATATGTACTTAGTAAATATTTGCTGAAAAATAATGAATAATTGGTTTTTCTTAAGGCAATGTATGAATTTAATAAAGAAAATGGCAAATGAATTTAGGCTTATGGGATACCTGGGAAATAGAGAGGTAGAGGATATACAGAAGGAGCCAGAATCAGTTGATAGAAATGACCATGGACTCTTATACGAAGATTAAAAGAAATTGGTTTCATGTTAAGGCAACCGTTCCCAACCTGGGGTCTACAAAGCCTAATGTAACAACAGGATCATTACTTAGTTTTAATTTTTTTAAAAGCCCCCAAAAAACCATATGCAATGTGTTGTGCACTATATATGTAGTTCCATCTCCACCATATGTATATATGCTGTTATAAATAACTTAATATAATAAACATCATTTAAAAAGGAGAAGAAGGAGAAGAAGTAGGAATTGATTGAAAGCAAGAGGGATACTTCTTGTATATTATTTTATTTAATCTTTAAGACAAATATATTTTTCTCATTTTAATAGATGAGAAAACAACGGTACTAAGAAGTTATAGCTTAGAACTTCTATTTTGTCATAAAATCATTTACAAATAAATCACTTGATATGGTTTTAACATTAAAAGAATATTAGAGTATACCAAGGTAAAAAAGCGATGAAAGATCATTTCTATAGTGAATGTTCAGGAAACTGCCCTGTGAGGGAGAAGAGGCTAGATCCTACACTGTCAGTCTATGAAGTTTAGTTGCTGTGGCCCTAGGACATCTCTACTTTTGATAAAAAAAAAAAAAAAAAATTGAAAAACTGATTGTTTTAGTCACCACATCAAAAAATATATTTGCCCCCACATTAATAAATAGTGTATATTTTTATTGGACCTCCTGAATGACAGACTTCATCAGGCTATCTAGGCTCAAATAAGATTTGGCAAGAACTCCTTTGAAAAATTATTATTTTTTTTTAAATTATTTTTTATTAAGTCATAACTGTGTACAATGATTCAGGCTTGGAGTACAGTGTGCGGGCTTCCCATACAATCGGAGATATTTTTAGTTATCTTTATTATAGGAGCAAAAAAAAGAGATTATAACTTCTCTTGAAGTATTGGGTTTGTTTCCTAATGGGCCACATTTTTCTGGAGAAGTGTCAAGAGAAGCAGGTGATTGCTAAATTTCCCTGGGAACATGCAGCAAAGTCCAGCAGAACAAAAATTAGATCTATTCAGATCTGCAAAGTAAAAATGTAGTATACAGTAATCTTTTGTCTTTTTAAAGGAAATTATTTATACATATGACATTTACATATATGACTTTTAACATACACATTTTGCAATGTTTTTTCTTCCTTTCTTCCTTTTTTAATTTGTTCCCTCTCCACCCATATTTATTTCATACACACTTTAAGATACTCCACTGTGTACCCAGATAAGCCATATTACTATCCTAGTATTATACTTTAATATTTTTCTACTCAACCCTATATAATCTAAAAAAGATACGGGTTCATGTACATGTAGGATTGTTTAGTATCATTTATTATATAGATATAGGATCACACAAGCACACGATATTCTGCATCTTTTCTCATTCAACAATATATCATAGAAATCCCTTCAAGTCAACCACGAAAATGATTCATTTTTGTAATGGCCACATAATATTTCATGATATATATGTCATATTTTTCTGCTATCTCTTATTCATGAACATTTTCATTAGTTTGAAAAATTATATTATAATTGTTTTTAAGACCAAGGCTACAGTGCCCTTACACATATGTCTTACATTTTGAGGCATTTATTTATTTATTTATTTATTTATTGTCAGTTTTTGGCCAGGGCTGGGTTTGAACCTGCCACCTCCAGCATATGGGGCCCTACTCCTTTGAGCCACAGGTGCAGCTCTGAGGCTTTTATTTCTAATAAATATATTCCGAAAATTGTTGCTGGGTTGAAAGGTATATGCATTTTTAGTAGATATTACTAAATTGCTTTGCAAAAGTCATTGCAATAATTTTCATTGCACCAACAATGCATGAGAATGATAATTTTAGAAAAATTTTTTAGGGGAAAGAAAGGATTCAAGATGGTGGCCGAGTAGCAGCTTCTGAGTAGCCAGATACCCTGAGAGAGGGGAGAGAAGACTCCAGGCATCTCTGGCTGGTGAGTTTCACCCAGAGACTTCCCTTTGGTGATACAGGAAGTCAGTGAGAGACTTCTGGACCCCACAAGGAGGACAGAAGAAATGGAAAACTGGTAGGTAGTAGGTATGTTTGTTTGGGTTGGAGGCTGCCTGCAGCTGTAATCATAGCAACCGTGAGATTGAAAGCAGGAAAAGGCTTACCTGGGGGCTGTTCTGGTTTTTTTGGACTTGAACACTCAGTTGAACTGCCTTGGGAGATCTTAGGCCAGTGTGCAAATGACTTTGGGTGTTGTCTGGGGCCTCAGACTGAGCCACTGAGCCAGAGGGGAGCTAACATCATTCAGCTGTGGGCTGTCCCTGCATGTTGCAGCACTGGGAATGGCCGGGAGACCTTGGATGAGTAATCTAGCGACTAAGCTGCCCAAAGGTGGTGATTGAGACACTGGGCTAGTGCGGAGATCCAACTGTTTGGCAGATTAACAGCCATGGCCCTCAGGGACATAGAAGGAGACTGGATTTGGCACACTGAATAAGCACGCAGCTACCCCAGGAGAGATCCCAGGAATAAGTGCTTTCCCTGGAAAGCTTCTGATTGGACACAGTTCATGACTTGGAGTGTCTTTTGAGTGAGCTGAGGTGTCATTTGGGCTCCCAAGCCTGTAGGGTCTGAGAAATCAGCAGAGGCCTCCAGTCCCCATCTCATACAGCTGTATCAACATTGTGATTAACATCTCATACCTCAGAAGTTCACCTGTTGCTCGGTCAATACTTAGCAAGATAGACATACTGTTTGGTTTCTTGGTTTGGGGGGGTTTGTTTTTATTTTTTGTTTTTTGTTCTTCTTTAACTTCAACATTTTTCCTTGACTTTTTTTCTCCCCCCCCCCACCATTCTAGTTTAAATACAAACTTCCATTTTTGCCTTCTTCAACAACTACAATTTCATTTTTGTTAGTGGTTTTATTCTTATTATTTGTTTTTTTTCACCCTAATTTTATCCCATAAGGATCTTTCCTTGTTTGTTTCAGTTCAATTTACAGTATTTTTGTCTTTTCTCTCTACCTGGTGGAGGTGGGGTACTGTATCTGAGCTGGCTGGCAAAGAGCTGTTGACCTCAAGGGAATCACCCAACCCAGGACCCCCAGAGGTTGGGGGCCTTTAAGGTTGGGCCATAGTACCCTACTACACACATATATTTCTCCTCTTTCTTTCTTCAGTGCCTTTCTTCTTTTTGTCAATATTTCCTTTTTACTCACCCCCTCTTTCTCTTTCTCTTTTTCCCCCCCTCTCCTCTTTAAATCTTTTTTTGCTTCTTGCTCTTCAATCTTTTCATCCTTCTGGTCTTGCACCAAAAGGACTCATTAATATTTAGGCCAGTGGTACAGTAACTTAAAGAGCAAGAAGAAGTGAAAGGAAAAATAGGGTAAGGAAACAGATACAATAAAGCACTCATGAAGAAGAATCAGCAGAAAAATCCTGGCAACATGAAATCCCAGGCCAGAGTAACCCCTTCTAGGGATTGTGAGATAGCTATCATAGAAGATTCCCCCATAAAGAAATGTTAGAAATGACAGAAGGGGAATTTAAAATACAGATAATGAAAACAATGAAGGAAATTGCTCAGAAAGTGGAAAACAATCAAAAAGCAATGAAAGAAATTGCTGAGAAAGTGGATAATAACAAAAAGGAAATTCAAAAACAGAATCAAATAAGAGATGAATGATATGAAGAATATAGAAAGGATACAGTAGAGCTGAAGGAACTGAAGCAGTCAATTAGGGAACTTAAGGATGCAATAGAAAGTATCAACAACAGATTGGAGCATGCAGAAGAAAGCATCTCAGAGGTAGAGGATAAAGCTCTTGAGATAACTCAGATAGTTAAAGAGGCCAAAAAGAAGAGAGAGAAAGCAGAACATTCACTAACACAATTATGCGACTATATGAAGTATTCAAACATACAGGTCATAGGTATCCCAGAAGGGGAAGAAGAATGCCCCAGAGTAATGGAAGCCATTCTAGAGAATATTATAAATGAAAATCTCCCAAATATCACCAAAGATTCTGACATACTCCTTTCTGAGGAATATTGGTCCCCCAGTCACCTCAACTCAAATAGAACTTCTCCAAGGCATATTGTGATGAAGTTATCTAAAGTCAAGATAAAAAAAAAGATCTTGCAAGCTGCCAGGAGTAAGCACCAACTGACCTACAGGGGCAAACCTATCAGGGTGACTGTGGAAACTTTTCAAGCCAGAAGACAATGGTCATCTATCTTTAACCTACTTAAACTGAACAATTTCCACCCCAGAATTCTATACTGTGCCAAGCTAAGCTTTAAAATTGATAGAGAAATCAAATCTTTTATAGATATGCAAACATTGAGGAAATTTGCCACAAGACCAGTTTTTCAGGAAATATTTCAACCTGTCCTATACACTGACCATCATAATGGATCTTCAGCAAAGTAAATACCCAGAAATTAAAGGACAGAAACTTGTTTCCACAATGATGCATAAGACAAAACTAACCAACGGACTTTTACAAATTAAGATGAATAGAATGCTATCACACTTATTAATTATCTCAATAAATGTCAATGGCTTGAATTCCCCACTGAAGAGGCATAGATTGGCTGATTGGATTAAAAAACACAAGCCATCTATTTGCTGTATGCAGGAAACACACCTCATGACAAGAAGCAAATTAAACTTAGAGTTAAGGGTTGGAAGTCAATTTTTCAGGCAAATGGAACTCAGAAGAAAAGAGGAGTTGCAATCTTATTCTCAGATACATGTGGATTTAAAGCAACTAAAGTCAAAAAAGATAATGATAGTCACTTCATATCGATTAAGGGAAAATACAACAAAAAGACACTTCAATTTTAAATATTTATGCACCCAATTTAAATGCTCCCAGATTCTTAAACAAATCTTTCTTAGTCTGGGCAATATAATATCCTTTAATGCCATAATAACAGGAGACTTCAACACCCCTCTCTCAGAGCTGGACAGATCATCTAAACATAAATTAAATAAAGATATTAGAGATTTTTTGAAGTTATTATTTAGGAAACAGCTAGAAAAATCCTAATATGGTTTTCTTTTAGCATCACTGAATAAGTGCTTCTGACCTGATGCTGTTCTACCTTTGCCTATTACTGATTACACTAATCAGATTTATGTTTTCCAGAA
>CAUYRH010033498.1:0-66934 GCA_963574655.1 Perodicticus potto | reverse complement strand
AAAAAATGGCCGGGCGTTGTGGCGGGCGCCTGTAGTCCCAGCTACTTGGGAGGTGGAGGCAGGAGACTCGCTTGAGCCCAGGAATTGGAGGTTGCTGTGAGCTGTGAGGCCACAGCACTCTATCCAGGGTGACAGCTTGAGCCTCTGTCTCAAAAAAAAATAATAATAATAATAACTTAATCATATTTTCCCTCATATCAATCTGAAATTTTTTTAAAAAGGAAAAGAAATCTTTAAATTCATTGGCTAGGCCTGGTGGTTCACACTTGTAATTACAGCACTCTGGGAGGCCAAGGCCAAACAATCATTTGAGTTAGGAGTTTGAAACCAGTCTGAGCAAGAGCAAGACCCTCCCCCTCATTGCTACTAAAAATAGAAAAATTAGCCAGGCATGTTGTGGCTCTTGCCTATTGGCCCAGTGCTCAGGAGGCTGATGCAGGAGGATTGCTTGAGCCCAGGAGGGCTATGCTGTGAGTGAGGCCGAGACCATGGTACTCTGGCCTGGGGCAACAGCATTAAGACTCAGTCTCGAAGGGTAACACTTGTGGCTCAGTGAGTAGGGAGCCGGCCCCATATACTGAGGGTGGTGGGTTCAAACCTGGCCTGGCCAAACTGCAACAAAAAAACAGCTGGGCATTGTAGCGGACACCTGTAGTCCCAGCTACTCGGGAGGCTGAGGCAAGAGAATCACCTAAGCCCAAGAGCTGGAGGTTGCTGCGAGCTGTGACGCCACAGCACTCAACCGAGGGTGACAAGGTGAGACTCTGTCTCTTAAAAAAAAAAGACTCAGTCACTAAATAAATAAATAATAAATAATGTCATTTGACAAAAACTATCTGGAGTTAGCATACACCAGACAGGTTACAGCTCACTCCCATGGGCTCTTTTTTGTCACAACAATGGAGGCCCATTAGCTGTCCATGGTGAATCTATCTTGCTTTATAAATCTACTTTCTTACTTTGTTTTCTTTTCCTTCATAAACTTTCTTTCACACTTGTCTTTCTTTGGGGTGTCTGATCATTCCTGAGTCAAGAGCACCCCAAAGAACCATGGATGCAGACAGCTGTCTGAAACTCCACTGTTTTAGGGTACAGGTGGCCTTGAACCCCTACAAGCTCAACAGTAATTTGGAGATGACAAAAAGAGTCAGTGAACCTGAAAATAGAGCAATGAAAATTTTCCAATCTAAGGCTGGGCGAGGTGGCTCATGCCTGTAATCTCAGCACTCTGGGAGGCCAAAGCAGGTGGATTGCTTGAGCTCAAGAGTTCAACACCAGCTTGAGCGAGAGCAAGACCTCATCACTAAAAAAAAAAAAAAAAAATACGTGGGCATTGTGGTGAGCACCTGTAGTCCCAGCTACTTGGGAGGCTGAGGCAAAAGGAGTGCTTGAGCCCAAGAGTTTGAGGTTGCTGTGAACTATGACACCACAGCACTCTACTGGGAGCAACAAAGTGAGACTGTCTCAAAAAAAAAAAAGAAAAAAATTTTACCAATCTAAAAACAGAAAGAAAAAAAAAAGGATTGAAGAAGTGAAAGCAGAACCTCATTGACCTATGGAACAATCTCAAAAGCTCTAATGTACATGTACTTGAAGTTCCAGAAGAGAGAGATATTTGGTTTTTGTTTTTGTTTTTTTTCTTTTTGAGAGACAGTCTCATTATGTTGTCCTCAGTAGAACGATGTGGCGTCACAGCGCACAGCAACCTCCAACTCTTGGGCTTAAGTGATCCTCTTGCCTCAGCCTCCCAAGTAGCTGGGACTACAGGTGCCTGCTACAATGCCCGGCTATTTTTTGGTTAGTTGTAGTTGTCATTGTTGTTTGGCAGGCCTAGGTTGGGTTTGAACCCACCAGCTGTGGTGTATGTGGCTGGCACCCTAGCCGCTGAGCTACAAGTGCTGAGCTCAAGAGAGAGATATTTGAGCAGAAAAAATATTTGAAGATATATTGATCAAAATATTTCTGCATTGGTGAAAACCAGAGAGACTCAAGAAGCGCTCATGTGGCTTTTCTGGCCACCAGCCTCACCTCAGCCCACCCTAATAACCTCAGTAGCATAAACTCAGATGGGATCAAAAGGGGATCATATGACTAACAAAAAACATTCCCATCACTTTGGAAATTTCACAGGTTTCAGGAGCTCTGTGCCAGGAACCAGGGGTAAAGACCGTACCTGTATCTTATCACACTACCTTGTAGGAGCTCCGTGTGAACATGCAGAGAGCACGCCTGGCCCTTGCTGTGCTCACTAAAGTGCTGTGAATTCTCCGTTTTTTCTGTTCTATTGCCCTTATTACCACCACTGCTGATCGGCCTGAGGAGGAGACCCACAAAGCCTTCTGGGACTGGAGGGGAGAGGGAACCCAGCCCCACAGCCACGCCTTCCCGTGAGTGAGGTGGGTCCTAGATGCCCCCAGCCAGAGCCATAGACGAGTGGTTCTCAGCCTGTGGGTAGTGACACAGCATTAGGAAGGTTGAGAACCACTGCATTAGACACCTCTGGCCCAGATTCCTGTGGCTGGCCCCCTCGAGCAAACTTACCCCGTACCTGCCATCTCTTGGGTGCTTGCAAGCTGCATGGGGTCTCAGCTCTTCTCCCAGTCTCACCAGAGGACTGATTCAGGGGCCATGTTGGGCTGGGAACCCAGTAGAGAGAGTCCTTTACTTGATAGTGTTTCCAAAAAACAAAACCTTCAGGTTGGAGATCATGATCTTATAGGCACCAATGGCCTTGCCCCATAAATCACTGACATAAGGCAGATTGATTAATAGGAGAAATGGTTACAAATCTATTTAATGTGTATGTATGGGAGTCTTCAAAATGAAGATCTAACCTCCCAGTGAAGTATAGAAGCTTATAAAGAATGGGGCAAGGGTGGCTCCTGTGGCTCAGCGGGTAGGGCGCCAGCCCCATATACTGAAGGTGGCAGGTTCAAACCCAGCCCTGGCCAAACTGCAATAAAAAAATAGCCAGGCGTTGTGGTGGGCGCCTGTAGTCCCAGCTACTCAAGAGGCTGAGGCAAGAGAATCGCTTAAGGCCAAGAGCTGGAGGTTGCTGTGAGCAGTGTGATGCCATGACACTCTACTGAGGGTGATAAAATATGAGATTCTATCTCTACAAAAAAAATGAGGCTGAGGGTGGTGCCTGTGGCTCAAAGGAGTAGGGTGCCAACCCCATATGCTTGAGGTGGCGGGTTCAAACCCAACCCCAGCCAAAAACAGCAAAAAAAAAAAAAAAAAAAAAAAAGGAATGGGGCTGAGATTGTGGCAAAACCATTCTTAGCAAAGGTGGTCTTGTTATGTAAGTGAAATCTTACCAGTAGTGGCCCTCACAGATAATAAAAGGTAACTATTTCTTTTTAGACCTTTAAAGGTAGAAGACTCTCAGTTAATCCTTCCTAGATGGGATAAGAAAATACATGGCTAGGCCAGGCTCGTGCCTGTAATCCCAGCACTCTGGGAGGCTGAGGTGGGATGATCCCTTGAAAATTAACTGTGCACGATTGTGTGTGCGTGTAGTCCCAGCTACTTGGGAGGCTGAGGCAGGAAGATCACTTGAACCCAGGAGTTGGAGGTTGCTGTGAGCTGGGCTGACATCATGGCACTACCCAGGGCAATAGAGCGAAACGCTGTCTCACAAAAACAAAAAAGAAAAGATTTAGTTTCACCCTTGACCCACTGCCATGGCCAAGGAAGGTGGAAGGCATTGCTACTGGAGGTGTGATGGATGTTACCTCTGCTTTACAAGAGGTGCTGAAGACCACCCTCATCCACAATGGCCTTGCACACGGCATCTGTGAAGCTGACAAAGCCTTATACAAGCGCCACGCCCATCTTTGTGTGCTTGCGTCCAACTGTGCTGAGCCTGTGTAAGTCAGGTTGGTGGAGGCCCTTTGTGTTGAACACCAAATCAACCTAATGAAGGTTGATGACAACAAGAAACTAGGGGAACAGGGAGGGCTTTGTAAAATTGACAAAAAGAAGCTTGACAAAGAGAAGACCAACAAAGTGGCTGGTTGCATTTGTGTCCTACTTAAGGACTATGGCAAAGAATCTCAGACCAAGGGTGTCGTCATCAAAGAGTACTTCAAATGCAAGATGTGAACAAATGAAACTTCGGCTCATATTCCTTAAAATAAAAAAAGAATTAAAGTAAAATATCCATCAATCAAAACAAACATAGATTAAATGCAAATGATATCAAGGTTGGCTATGAAGTAAAAAATATAAAAACAACTTCCACATAGTGGGTGGTGGGGTAGAAATCAAAAGCTCAAACCTCAAATCAACAATATTCAGAAAGAGTGGTTTTTATTTTTAAACTAGGCTGAGAACTCTGTGAGGGCAGGGGACCATGTCTGTCCTCTTCTCTGCTGTGGTCCCCAGATACAGCAGCACTGGGTCTGACACTGAGCCAGTGTTCATTAAATGTTTGTTGACAGATTGGCAGATTGATGAACTCCACCGATTTTGGCAAAGCCTGGGCTAAGGCTGTTACCTGGACAAATTATAACAGAGGTGAAGTCTGAAAAAGAGCAGTGAAATGTTTTATGGGTTGTCTCTTTAATCCTGTTCACCATCCTTTTGGGGAATAAAAATCTGCATATACCTTCCTGAGGCCTGTAATCAAAGGGACAGAAAAATGTTTTTACTGTTTGTTTTCTAGTATCTTAAACCACAGGAGATGGTTCAGCAGAATTGTCACAAGATCAAAGTCTATGGAAACCAACAACCCCAAAGCCAGGACACGTGACACTGGTAGACCCAAGCCCAATTGCCACCACACCCCACCCCCACCTTTTAAAAGCTAGGTTTTTCTGCTTAAAGGTAGGATTGTAGTCTTTTGAGATACTAGTCTGACACCCTCATTTGCCAGCAAATTAGTATGTTTCTCTTTCCTTTTCCTCAAACCACTTGTCCTTGTTCTTGGTTCTCAGTGATTCAGTGTTGGGGGCAAGGGCAGAACTTTCAGTAACACAACAAGACTCCTCACTGATGCCCTGTCCTCTGTCTGTGAATGCTGCAGCCACAATGATCTCTCATTTCACCAGGTTGCTCACTGCATAAAACCTTCTGTGGCTTCCTAGTATCCCCAGAACAAAAGCCAGATTCCTTTCTGCATTGGCATGACCATTATCTTCCTGTCTCCTCTAGTTCACCATCTCCATCTCTCACCATCCTCCACCATGTGAAATACTTTGAGTTCTTCAAATTGGCAGTTCGGTTCTCTGTGTAGATCACTCTACTCCTCCTTTTTTGCTGGGCCAAACCCTTAGTTCCCAAAAGCCTTCCCTGCCCTGCTTTATCAAAACCCTCAGGGGGATTTCCTTCAAGGTCTAGTGGCTCATCATACAAACATCCAATTATTGAGACTCCCAGGATTGCCAAGAAAGAAGAGAATTTTTATTTTTATTTATTTTTTTTGAGACAGAGCCCCAAGCTGTCACCCTGGATAGAGTGCTGTGGCATCACAGCTCACAGCAACCTCCAATTCCTGGGCTCAAGAGAGTCTCTTGCCTCTGCCTCCCAAGTAGCTGGGACTACAGATGCCCGCCACAACCCCCGGCCATTTTTTGGTTGCAGCCGTCATTGTTGTTTGGTGGGCCCGGGCTGGATTCGAACCCGCCAGCTCAGTTGTACATGGCTGGTGCCTTAGCCCGTTGAGCCACAGGCACCGAGTCGAAAGAAGAGAATTTTAATATGAAAGATGTGAGAACAGAGAAGCTGCCTTTAAAAAGAGGGATAAAAAGTAGACCTACCGTTCAATCCTGTAATTCCTCTACGAGGTACATACCCAGCTGACGAAAAACCATTTTACAACAAAGACAGATGCACCAGAATGTTTATTGAAGCCCAATTCATTGCCAAGACATGGAAACAGCCTAAGTGCCCATCCACCCATGAATGGATCAACAAATTGTAGTATATGTACACCATGGAATACTATGCAGCCATAAAAAGATGGAGCCTTCACATCTTTTATGTTTACCTGGATGGAGCTGGAACATATTCTTCTTAGTAAAGTATCTCAAGAATGGAAAAAAAACAGTATCTAATGTACTCAATACTACTATGAAATCAATATATAATCACCTACACATTCATATGAATGGCAAAACATAACAATAGTCCAGAAAGTAGAAAGGAAGAGGAGAGAGAAAGGAGGAAAGGGGGAATATGGGAGGAGTGAGGGTATTTGGGGGGACCTCACCTAATATGCATGATGCAATGGTACATTTCAAAACTACTAAGAAATGAGTATAATTGTGATGGCTGTGTTACTTAATTCAATGTAAGCATTTCACATTGTATATCAAAGCAGTACAATGAACTCCATAAATGCATCAATATACAAAGTTATATGATTTAATAAAAAATAATAATTTTTTACAAAGGAGGGATATGAGACTTGGGATGGTAAGTCTGGGCTCAGAAGTCTGCCCTGGGCCTCCTTTTCCTTGCAGAAAATCCATCATTTCTGGGAGCCAACTCAAAAGTTAAGTAGTTAATTAAAGAAGAGGATTATAAAAACATGCAAACGTCATTTAAATTAGTTCCGGACACCGCCTGCGTCACGGCGCCGCGCTCACAGCAGGGGTCCTCGCCTGCCCCCCCCGCCCCGCAGCGCCGACTCCTCCCCCCCCGCGGCGGGGCCTGCGCCGGGACTCGCGGACCGCAGGGACCGCTGCGCTGAGGGTGGACACTGCCCAGCCTGGGGCCAGCACCCACAGCGCTCGGCGACCGTTTCAGGCAGGTGGGCAGAGCTGAGAACGCTGCTTACCGCTCCGGGGGCAGTGAAGGGGGGGTGACAAGGCAGCATCTGAGGCTCTGAGACCGTCGTAAGAAAACGAGCTCGCGGGGGGTCGCGTTGAAGCCTAAGGCCACACCCCTTCGGGCCACTCACAAAGATGGCGGCCGCGGCCCCGACTCTCCGCCCCTCCCTCGCACGGCCGCGCCCGGGTGGGTGGGCCTGCGGGGCGGAAGTGACGCAGGAGGAAGTTTGGGCCGCGCGGGAGCCGGGCTCGGTTGCAGTGGGGGCTGCTAGGCGGTGGGATGCTGCGAGCTGAGCGGTTCCCGGGCGCCTCGGTGCTGCTGCTGCTGGCGGCCCGAGTGGTGACGGCGTTTGAGCCCATCAGCGTGGGCATCGCCATCGGGGCCGTGTCAGCCCTCACCGGTTTCCTGTCCTACAAGGACGTCTACTGCCGCTTCGCCGAGTGTTGCCGCGAGGAGCAGCCCCTCAACGCCTCGGGTAGGGCAGGAGCGCACGGGTTGGGAGCCGGGGCCCGGGACGCGAGGCGGCCAGACAGCAGTCATCCCGAGCGGGCTGGGCGGGACGGAGGGGCCAGCCCGGGAATCGTTCGCGGGGGCTCGGCCCGGACCCCAGCCCTGGAAGCAGCGCCTTGGGATTACTGTGCAGACAGACTGAAGTAGCATAACCAGCCGTATGCGCCTGTTAAGTAGGTTTCAGACATGTGGCATGACCCAGAAAGCCCACATTTGGTCCTTGCTTTTTTTTACCAGCCATCAGGGGTGACTGGGGAAATAGCATGCAGCTCAGTCAAGAGATGGTTCATCCTTGAATGAACGACTACATTTAGCTTCCTTATCAGATACTTCAGTGTAAAGAACATTCCCAGAATGCATTTTCTTGGAAGTGGCATTGACTCTGCCTCACTGTTGTTCTTGGGGTTTGGCTGGATCCCTCGCTAATCTGTGCCTCTCACTTTGGCCAGTTGTCAAAGTGCTGCTTTTCTGGTGCATTTTTAATATGTGTTCTTTCTCTCTTCTGGACTTGCTCCTGCAGCCCTCAAGCTGGATTTGGAGGAGAAACTGTTTGGACAGCATGTGGCCACGGAAGTGATTCTCAAGGCACTGACTGGCTTCAGGAACAACAGAAGTCCCAAGAAACCATTGACCCTTTCCTTACATGGCTGGGCTGGCACAGGCAAGAATTTTGTTAGCCAAATTGTGGCTGAAAATCTTCACAGAAAAGGCCTGAAGAGTAACTTTGTCCACCTGTTTGTGTCGACTCTGCACTTCCCTCATGAGCAGAAGATAAAACTGTACCAGGCAAGAGAACCCACTCTTATCTAGTCCACAGGCCACTGCAACTGGTCTGGGCCACCTGCTCACTAACTCTGGCTTCTTTCCTTTGCATTGCAATAGCCCCAGGCTCCTAGAAGTTAAGGTACATTTAGTCCTCTCCCACAATTTTTTCCTACTTGGTTCTGAAATAATCCAGTGAGGTAAGGGATGTTACTTCTGTTAAAAGATGGAGCCGGGCAGCACCTGTGACTCAATCGGTAAAGTGCCGGCCCCATATACCGAGGGTGGCAGGTTCAAACCTGACCCTGGCCAAACTGCAACAACAACAAAAAAATAGCTGGATGTTATGGCAGGCACCTGTAGTCCCAGCTACTAGGGAGGCTGAGGCAAGAGACTTGCCTAAGCCCAGGAGTCAGAGGTTGCTGTGAGCTGTGTAACGCCATGTCCCTCTACCCAGGGCCATAAAGTGAGACTCTGTTTCTATCAAAAAAAAAAAAAAAAGATGGAACCAAGAGAAGTAAGGTCATTTACTCCTTACAATCTTTGTGACTTTGTGGCAGAGTAAGAACTTGAATCCAAATTTCCCAACTGCATGGTAGCCACCTTCTCCAATGAATGAAGGTGCCTAGCATTCACCACAGAGCACTTGGTGTGAGGTTAGGCAGTCTCAATGATTTCCATGGGCATGGCTTCATTTAATGCCCCCCACCTATGTGCAGAGCGGTGTCTCAGCATTTTGTAATATAGATTTGAAGACTTTTTTTCCCATAAACTGTTTATTCCCTTTGTTTCTCCCATCTTTCAAGTCCTTGGCAGTGCTATCTTCAAAAGAAAGACTCAAAGAACTTAAACTTTGAGACCATCTCTCCTTTTGAGGTATTCTTTCTACATTTAATTTATGTAAAGTTGTCCAGGAAGTTTAATTCTCATTTAAGTGAATATCAAAGTTAATACTTCTACTGTGAGTTGGGAATTGAAGAAACAGAAACTTAACTGAACGAGGAAGTGGAAGTGGGTGGTTTCCACACAGGCTCTGAGACTAAGAAGATTGCCAAAAGGAAGGAATAATTTTGTTTTCCACATTCTTTCATAAATCTCTAGAAATGTATAAGATAGACAAAGGTGGGTCTGGGGAAGTTTCATGGTTATGGCCTTTCACGTTTCAGGGTCGAGGGCTTGCTGCTTATGTGTTTTTGAGTTTCAGGATAGCACTGGAACAAATGCTTTTCATGCAATGTTGTCTAGCTCAGCTCCTTTATTCATTGTACCAGTATAAAGTGCTGGTCTTGGGCACTGTGCAGGTATTACTCTAGTTCAACGGTTCTCAACCTATGGGTTGCGACCCTTTCGGGGGTTGAACAACCCTTTCACAGGGGTCGCCTAAATACATCTTGCATATCAGATATTTACATTATGATTCATAACAGTAGCAATATTACAATTAGGAAGTAGCAACAAAAATAATTTTATGGTTGGGAGTCACCACAAAGGGTATTAAAGGGTTGTGGCATTAGGAAGGTTGAGAACCACTGCTCTAGTTCCTTAGTTCCTTATGCCTGTAATATTTGAGATTGAAGTCCACAGTGAGATGAAAACTATGGATTGGTGAACCGTGAATGATCATGGATCTTGTACCTTTTATACCTTTAAGAGGTCACATTTAGCATGTCATTTGAGTTTGGAAAAAAACTTCTCTGCATTTTAGCACCAATCTGTCTGCCAATTTCTACCTTTTTTTTTTTTTTTTTTTTGAGACGGAGTCTCATTATGTCACCCTCAGTAGAGTGCTGTGGCATCACATTTCACAGCAACCTCAAACTCTTGGGCTTAAGTGATTCTCTTGCCTCAACCTTCCAAGTAGCTGGGACTACAGGCGCCCACCACAACGCCTGGCTATTTTTTTTGTTGCATTTGTCATGGTTTTTATCAGGCCTGGGCCAGTTTAAAAGCTGCCAGCCCCAGTGAATGTGGCTGGTGCCCTAACCACTGAGCACCGGTGCCAAGCCCAATTTCTACTTTTTATAGGTAAGGTTTTAGAAAAGCTGTTACCTAATAAATGTTGAGGGTACATTTCTAACGAGCTCTTCCTTAAGCCCTTGGAGCTCTGATTTCTCCTTAGTATAGAGCATCTGCCCTTTTCAGCATATCCTTTGAGCCTCTGCATCCTATTTCTTCTTTTACGGCGGGTCTAGGACCAGTTACAGAAGTGGATTCGTGGTAATGTGAGTGCTTGTGCGAACTCTGTTTTCATATTTGATGAGATGGATAAATTGCACCCTGGGATCATCGATGCAATCAAGCCATTTCTAGACTACTATGAGCAGGTGGATGGAGTATCTTACCGCAAAGCCATCTTCATCTTCCTTAGGTGAGGAGGAGTTTCCTGGGGGACACATAAACCTTTCATTGCTAAATTGAAGTTCTGGCAAGCACCAGCATTTTGTTTACCAGTAACAGAAGCGGCAGCTTGAGAAAAGTCACTTGTTTACTTCTTTATTTTTTGGTTGCCAGCTTCAGCATGACATAGAACATGGGCAAAAGAAAAGAGTTAAATAATTACTGGCTGGACTCTGTAGCTCAGCGGCTAGGGACCAGCCACGTACCCTGGAGCTGGTATTTCAAATCCAGCCCAGGCCCACCAAACAACAATGACAATTACAACCAAAAAATAGCCAGGCATTGTGGCAGGTGCCTGTAGTCCCAGCTACTTGGGAGGCAAGAGAATCGCTTAAGCCCACGAGGTTGGAGGTTGTGAGCTGTGACGCCACAGCACTCTACCCAAGGCGGCAGCTTGAGCCTCTGTCTCCAAAAAAAAAGAAATACTGATAATGAGCACTTTTATTGACTGCACAATTTGTTTCTGAGGGCAATAAAAAGCCAGAGCTTTATCCCAGCAAGTTCCAAAGACACAGATTTTAAATTCTTACAGGACAGACACTTTTTTTTTGTCTAATAGCACTTAATAAATACTCCTTGATTAAGAATTAACCTTAGAGCAGGGTTCATTTCCTGGTAAGACACGGAAATCTTAATATGTGATTTTAATTTTTGCTTCTCTGCCAAATTCAGTAATGCAGGTGGGGACCTTATAACTAAGATGGCTCTTGACTTTTGGCGGGCAGGAAGAAAGAGGGAGGACCTTCAGCTGAAGGACCTGGAACCTGTGCTGTCTGTCGGGGTCTTCAATAATAAACACAGTGAGTCCACGGGGATGAGGAGCCCCTTAACTCTGCCAGCAAACAGCCATCTGTTCTCTCATTGAGCGAAAGCCACGGATTCCTGCTCACCTCTGCCGCTTTGCTAAAGTAGGAAATTTTCTTAGGGAAATTCCATTCTAGAAACCAGTCAGCAGAGTCTCCAGCTGATTCTTAAATGAGCTTTCTGCACACTGACAAAAAGACTCTTTGGGCCAGGTGCGGGCTCACGCCTGTGATCCTAACAATCTGGGAGGCCGAGGTGGGTGGATGGCTTGAGGGTAGGAGTTCCAGACCAGCCTGAGCAAGAGTGAGACCCTGTCTCTACTAAATAGAAAAATTAGCCAGATGTTGTGGCGAGCGCATAGTCCCAGCAACTCAGAAGGCTGAGGCAGGAGGATCACTTGAACCCAAGAGTTTGAGGTTTCTATGAGCTATGATGCCACAACAGTCTACCCAGGGTGACAGAGTGAGATTCTTCTCTCAAAGAAAAACAAAAATTGTGAAGGAATAAACACATAATGTACTGTGGGTCTGGGTCAGGGTCAGAGTGGTCCTGTAAGAGCATGGCCAGGTGGCAGTGATGGGCAGGAAACTCAGCTGTGTCTTGCTTTGCAGGTGGCCTGTGGCACAGTGGACTGATCGACAGAAACCTCATCGACTACTTCATCCCCTTCCTGCCCCTGGAGTACAGACACGTGAAGATGTGTGTGAGGGCTGAAATGAAGGCCCGGGGCTCTGTCGTAGATGAGGACGTTGTGACAAGAGGGGCAGACGAAATGACATTTTTCCCCAAAGATGAGAAAATCTACTCAGATAAAGGCTGCAAGACTGTGCAATCACGGCTAGATTTCCACTGAGCTCTCACTCAGATGTGTGAAGAGGCACCTGGGAGGCTCAGCACCCCAGGGCCCTTGCCTTTCGGAAACACGTTGAAGACCTCTTCAGGGTTTTGCACATTTGCACATACGAACTTTTGGGATGAAGAAGTTTCCAGAAGTTGAAACCTGAAAATATGGTCATCTGTCCCATCCACCTATCGTTTTGTAACAAAACAGCAGTCCAGCTCTTTGCAGTTGAAGATGAATTTTTAAAACCTTCACACTTACCATTACTCACCTTGACAAAAGTGCCTGAAAACAGCTGTGCCAGGGAGGCTCAGGGATCCTTTGTGACCCACAGTGCCCATACCTCAGAAGCTCCTGTCAGGACTAAAGAGGAAGCTGAGGAGCATTCAGCCACTGAAAACATTCTTCAGCTGTTGGGTTTTCCTTACACAGAGAGCCTTTGCTGATTTGAATTTTCAGAGTTGCTGGTGCCTACAGGATGGGCATCTTTGGGGGGTGTGGCCCTGCATGCTGAGCACCCTTGACCTGGCTGAACTCTCCTCGTGTTGGGTGGGGGTGCCACCTAAGGGCTCTGCAGCAGAGGGGACAGATGGGCCCCTTCCTCTGCCCATTCTCTGACTGCTGATTACAGCTTGTGGGATCCCTCGCGCATTGCTCACAGCCTTCTCTGTACCACCTCTCATCCTGAACTTCCCGAGCCTATCATAGAGACCATTGGGTTTGGATTTGAGTCCTTGGTTCCCATGGTGAGATGTTTGTTACGTTACACTTTGCGTGTGGGTCAGTCTCTCACTTGACTCCAAAACCTTTTGAAGTCTGTAGGACACGCCCATTCTCCATGATTGACACCTGCCCAGACTGAGGGGACAGTTTATACAGATTTTGCATTGCCAAAGAAGGAGGTGAACTCTAGGGTATTTTTTTTTGTAATGTTTTTACTTCTGAATCTCAAATAATAGAAGTATAGGACATTGCTTATTTTAAAATACAGGAAGGACACAAAATGGAATAATTGTTTATTCCTATCTCAGGTACTCTTAAATGGATGGATTTTTGTTGTTGAATACGTGGCAACGTATGGTCACAATCGTGGGTCATACAAGGTCAGTCTGAGGTTGTGGCAGGTATTGAGTCACCTGATAAGGACACCCTTTGTGGCAGCACCAGACTGGACCGCCCTGATCACAGGAAGTAAGACTTAGATGCCACCTGGTGTGACTCATTCGTGTCTCCTGTCTTATAATGCAGCTACAGACGTGTCATTAGAACCATGTGGCATTTTCACATATAAAATGTGATAGTGTGAGCTTGGCGCCGATGGCTCAACAGGCTCAGGTGCCAGCCATGTACACCTGAGCTGGCGGGTTCGAATCCAGCCCGGGCCGCCAAACAACAATGACGGCTGCAACCAAAAAATGGCCGGGCGTTGTGGTGGGTGCCTGTAGTCCCAGTTACTTGGGAGGCAGAGGCAGGAGAATCGCTTGAGCCCAGGAATTGGAGGTTGCTGTGAGCTGTGATGCCACAGCACTCTATCCAGGGTGACAGCTTGAGGCTCTGTCTCAAAAAAAAAAAAAATGTGATAGTGTGCATTTATGACATGGAACTGCCTTACAGGGTATCACGCCTAGTCTTTTAAAAATGCCAAGGGAAGGCTTAAAATTTTAATACATGTTCTCAAATTGGAGCTAAGTTACATTATTTTTATAACCTTTTGGATATCTGGTCAAGAGGAGATAAGACTTTCTCTGTTTACCATGATGCAATCAATAAACCTAACACGTGTTGGCCACCTTTGGACCGCTGTCACTGAGTGTAGCTTGGCCGTGGCCCAGCCTCCCCTACCTTTTGTAAAATGTTGACAAGAGTTTGAATTTTCCTGGATGCAAAATAATAAAGCCTAGATTTAAAAAAAAAAAAAACATGAATCTTTTTATTTTTCTATCAAGGTTAAGAATGACGTGGAAAGTCTTATGCCAAATACAAAGGTAGCACAACACCAACTGCTGAATGTTGAGTGTGACCTAATTCTAAATGCACTTATTGACTTAACTATTACACCAGCAATAGCTGTGGTTGTTAGCACATGTAGTACGTGTAAGGCTATGAATAGCTTCTTAAAATAATTCTTACTGCATACTTTAAAATCAACACTCAGGTTCATTAAATTGCACTCCCAAATATTTTTCGATTTGTTCTGCTCAGGCCTCACTAAGGTACTTGGAAGGTGCTAACAAAATGTTGAACAAACACAGAGAAGCTAGGCAAACAAATGTGTTATTGACTATTACACGGGAGCAATATAATGCAATTTAGATGAAATAGGCCCATTCAAATTAATGCTATCACTAAAGGGCCTATAAAACCTGGATTTAAAATTAAATCTTATGTTATCATATATCACATTAGATCAGTAAAGGCAGAATAAGTAAATAGGGTTGGGAAAAACATTTTTTAATTTTTTTATTAATAAATCATTGAGACAGAATATTAGGTAGAGATCATGAAAGGTTCACGGTGTGCTTCCCTACCCACATGCCTTGGGAACTCTCCATCTGAGTTCCCTTTGGGTGTAACAAAGATTTCCTGTAGAAATGATCCTAGGGAGGTTTTTAATAAGAAGGCTGGAAAGTTCTAGTTAGCACACAGCCTTCCTCGCCTGCCAGGGATCTTCAGGACTCCAGGGTAATTTGTAATTTCATACAACAGGCATGTACTGCAAATAGACTTCTTTAAGATAAGGTAGATATGATATAATAACAAATACAGATAAGGGGAACTTTCAAACATTAAATGGTGTTTGAATTTTAAGAATCTTTTTGAAAAGCATAAACTGAAAGCAAGTAGATATACCCCTCGTGAAAACTTCCTTCTTCCTGCCATTACAGAAGGGTTCCCTCAGGTGGAACATAACAGCTCATGTTTGCACTTTACAGTTTTCAAGGCCTATCTACATATATTATTCATAGAATCCAGGCTTAAGCAAAAAATATTACTTTTTAGAAATATTATCCCAAGACGGGAAGGTAGAGAATATTTTTTTGGCTTTTGTTCAACAATGTTTATGGATAAACTAACTCTGTATGTCTGGTAGTAGCAGAACCCGAGGTAGGCAAAAGCCACAAGCAAGGCAGGGCTGACAGGAGTGAGGAGGGTGAGGAATGGAGCTGCTGGTGGGCAGGGTGCAGGTGGTAGTCCACTGTTTGGGGAGAATGTTCCAGGATGCTCAGCTTCAGAACTGAATGGGTCTCATGGCTACAAGGAACCAAGCCAAGAGAATACAGCCCTGGGATGGGGAGAATCCCAGGGCATTGTCATCACTGACAAGGTGTAAAACCAGACCAAGGAAAGTCAAGGTCAAGGAAAGTCAATGTCAAGGATGATGAAGCCAGATGTAGTCAAGATACAGAAAACAAAAGCAGAACAAAATGGAAAACAGGAGAATTGGGAGAAGGAAAGAACACAGAATAAGGGCACCACAGGAGGGCAGACACTGAGCCACCAGTGTTCCTGTTCTCCACTCTCCTTCCTGTGACCCATCTGCCCTCATGCTAAGATCGGCTTGGCAGAACTCAAGCCCCAGTTTTAAGCTTAAACTTTCCCCCTGCCTCTTGTCTTGATTTTTTTTTTTTAATTTAAATCATAGCTGTGTACATTAATGCAATCATGGGGTACAATGTGCTGGTTTTATATAAATTTGAAATATTTTCATCAAACTGGTTAACATGGCCTTCACAGCATTTTCTTAGTTATTATGTTAAGACATTTATATTCTACACCTGGTAAATTACACATGTACCCTAGTAAGATGCACCATATGTGTGATCCCACCAATTACTCTCCCTCCATCCATCCTCCCCTCTCCCCTACTCTCCCTCTCCCCTCCCCTCCCTCTCCCCTTTCCCCTTCTTCTTGAGCTATAATTGGGTTATAGCCTTCAGAAGAAAGCTATAAATTGGTTTCATAGTAAGACTGAGTACATTGGATACTTTTTCTTCCATCTTCAAATGCTTTGCTAAGAAGAATATGTTCCAGCTCCATCCATGTAAACATGTAAGAGGTAAAGTTTCCATCTTTCTTTAAGGCTGTATAATATTCCATGATGTACATATACCACAATTTATTGATCCATTTATGGGTCAATGGACACTTGGGCTTCTTCCACGACTTAGCAATTATGAATTGGGCTGCAATAAACATTCTGGTGCAAATATCTTTGTTATAAAGTGATTTTGGTCTTCTGAATATATACCTAGTAGAGTAATTGCAGGGTGGGAATGCAAACTAATACATTGCTTTTGGAAAGATGTTTGGAGATCACTTAGGGATCTAAAAATAGACCTGCCATTTGATCCTTCAAAATTTTTAAAATTTTCTTGTAACGAGAACACTTGAGATGTACTGTTTAGCAAATTTAAGTGTGCAATATAGTTTTTTAAATTATTTTTTATTAAATCATAACTTTGTACATTTATCCATTTATGGGGTTCAGGATGCTATACAGTATTGTTAGCAATAGTCCTCATACTGTACATTAGATTCCAAAACTTACTCATCTTACATAACTAAATCTTTGTACCCTTTGACTAACATCTTCCCATTCCTCACTCCCCAGCCCCTGGTAACCAAAATTTCACTGTCTTACTTTCATGAGTTTGACATTTTTAGATTTCAAATGTAAGTAAGATCATGTAGTGTTTGTCTTTCTCTGTGTAGCTATTTCACTTACTATAACATCCTCCAGGTTTAGGCATGTTTTTGCAAAGGACAGGATTTCCTTCTTTATTATGGCTGAATAATATTTCATTGTACTTATACACCATATTTTCTTTATTCATTTGTCAATGGACACTTAGTCTGTTGCCACATCTTGTCTATTGTGAATAATGCTGCAATGGGCATGGAAATGCAAATATCTTTTGGAGATAGTGATTTCACTTCCTTTGAATATATATTCAGAAGTGGGATTGCTGGATCATCTGGCACTTTTATTTCTAAGTTTTTGAAGAATTTACATTGTGTTTCCCATAATGGCTTGTACCAATTTGTATTTCCACTAAGAGTATATAAAGATTCCCTTTTCTTCACATTCTCAGCAAAACTTATCTTTGGTTTTGATAATAGCCATTCTAACAGGTGTGAAGTGACATCTTAGTTTGATTTGATGTTTACCACCTTTTCATATGTCTCTTGGCTATTGGTATATCTTCTTTTGAGATATTTTTCCCATTTTAAAATCAGGTTATTTATTTATGTTCTACTGAGTTGTGTGAATTCCGTAAATATTTTGGATATTAACCCTTTATCAGATATACGGTTTGCAAAGATTTTTTTCCACTCCAGAAGTTGCCTTTTCACTCTGTTAATTATATTCTTTGCTGTGCAGAAGCTTTACAGACTGATGTGATCTCACTTATCTGGTTTTGGTTTTATTGTCTATGCTTTTGTTGTCATATCCAAAAAAAATCATTGCCCTGGGTGGCGTCTGTGGCTCCTTGAGTAGGGCGCCGGCCCCGTATACCGAAGGTGGCAGGTTCAAACCCGGCCTCGGCCGAACTGCAAAATAGCCAGGCGTTGTGGCGGGTGCCTGTAGTCCCAGCTACTTGGGAGGCTGAGGCAAGAGAATCATCTAAGCCCAGGAGATGGAGGTTGCCGTGAGCTGTGTGACACCACGGTGCTCTACCGAGGGCGATAAAGTCAGACTCTGTCTCTACAAAAAAAAAAAAAAAAAAAAATTATTGCCCATACCAATGTCAAGAAACTTTTCCCCTATGTTTTCTTCTAGTAGGTTTATTGTTTCAGATGTTATGTTTACGTTTTTAACCCATTTTGAGTTTATTTTTGTATATGATATGAGATTTGAGTCCAATTTCATTCTTTTGTATGCAGATTTCCAGCTCTCCCTTTCATAAATCTTATAGGAAAACTTTTTAAAAAATAATGTCATTCAGCCTGGGTGTGGTGGCTCATGCCTATAATCCCAGCACTTTAGGAGGCCAAGGCGGGTGGATTGTTTGAGCTCAGGAGTTTGACACATCTGAGCAAGAGCAAGACACTGTCTCTAGAAATAGCCAGCCATTATGGTAGGCACTTGTAGTCCCAGCTATTTGGGAGACTAAAACAAAAGAATCACTTGAGCCCAAGAGCTTGAGGTTGCTGTGAGCTATGACTCCATGGCTCTTTACCAACGGCGTCAAAGTGAGACTGTCTCAAAAACCAAAACAGAAATAATCTCATTCAATTTTACTTTAATTTATAGTTCAATAATCTCACTTGGTTTTACTCCAGTTTCTGTTTCTTTATTAATTCAAGTATATTTTTATTTAATATTTTTATTCAAATCTCATATACAGTATTATCCTCATCATTTAGCATATTCAAATCACATATACAGTATTATTCTCATCATTTAGCATTCCTTCAATCTACCTGTCTTTATAGTAGGAGTCTGGAACTGTGTCTTTTTTTTGGATGAGGCATCAAAGATATTATGAGCTAATTTGGGAAAAAGGATATGGGTGATTTATTGCTTTCTTTATAATTTTCTATATATCTTGAATTTTTTAAATAAAAAGACTCATTTAAAGAAAGGCAACAAGGTTGTAACTTAAAAAGTATTTGCCCCCTCACCAACTCATTTTGAAGCTCTATTTGTAGGTGAAAAGTTTTCTTTTTCTCTTTACACTCCATGTCATTTGTTGCCAGGACTATAGCTCCTTATGGAGCTAAGCTTATATGCTTTTATCCAGCTATATTTATAAGTATAAGTTTTTTGAAGGCCAATATTTTGTCTTTTCTATTCATAGCTCTATTCCCACTGCCTACATCAGTGCTAAGCATATAGTAAAGCCTCAGAAAACATTTTTTGAAAGATGAAAGAAAAAGAAACTTGAACTTTGATAGTCTTATGGTAGTAAATATATGTTTTTATTACCAAAAAACTACATATTTACAGCCAAATAATTTTTGACAAAGGTACTAAGAACACAAATTAGAGAATAGATAGTCTTAATAAATGATACTAGAACATTGGATGTCTATATGCAGAAGATTAAAACTAGATCCCTTTCTCTTATCATATACAAAAATCAGCTCAAAATAGATTAAAGACTTAAATGTAAAACCCAAGATATGAAACTGCTAGAAGAAAGCACAGGGGAAGTACTTTAGGACAGGAGTGTCCACACTGTGGCCTGTGAAACAAATACTAATTATTTGAGGACTATTTTGCTTATTTGTGATGTCAGATATTGCCAAAAGAATGCATGAATCTTTTTTTTGTTTTTTTTGATTACCAGGTTTCATTAATATTTGTGTATTTAATGTGTGGCTCAAGGCAAGTCTTATTCTACCAATTTGTGGCAGACAAGAAAAAGATTTGACATAACTGCTTTAGATATTGGCCTAAGCAAAGATTTTTTTTTTTTTTTGGATGAGGCATCAAAAGCAAAAATAGATAAGTGGGATTAATAAAACCAAAAAGCTTCTCTACAGCAAAAGAAATAATCAATAGAGTAAAAAGACAACCTACAGAATGGGTGAAAATATTTGTAAACTATTCATCTGAAAAGGGATTAAAAAATCTCTGAATTAATAACTAGAGCATACAAGATATTCAAACAACTTAATAGCAAAAGAATAATGTAAAAAGTTGGCAAATGATCTAAACAGGTACAGTTTCTCAAGAGATGTACTCATGGCCAACAGATAAATGAAAAAAATCTAAACAATGCTAATCATCAGAGAAATGCAAACCAGAACCACAATGATATATCTCCATCCCAGTTAAAATGGCAATAATGAAAAATATAAAAATAACAAATGCTGGCTAGGATGTATAAAAAAGGGGAACTTTTATAAATGAGTGGTGGGAATGTAAATTAGTATAGTTGTTATAGAAAACAGTGTGAAGTCTCCTCAAAAAACTAAAAATAAAACTGCTTTATAATACAGCAATCCCACTACTGAGTATTTATCCCAAGGAAAGAAAACGAGTGCATTGAAGAGACATCTGCACTCCCATATTTATTAGAGCATTATTTATAATAGCTAAATGCCTATCAGTGTGTGACTACATAAAGAAAATGTGTACACAAAGGAATATTACTCAGCTATAAAAAAAGAATAAAATTCTGTTATTTGTGGCAACATGGATGATCCTGGAGACTACATTGTTAAATAAAATTAGCCGGGCACAGAAAGACAAATATTGCATGTTCTCATTCATATTTGGGAGCTAAAAAAGATCTCATGGAAGAAGAGACTAGAATAATGGTTTCCGGAGACTAAGAAGGATAGAGGAAAGGGAGGGAGAGTGAAAGAGGGAAGGGTTGATTAATAGGTTTGAAATCACAGGAGATAGGAGGGATATGTTTTAGTGTTCTCTAACATGATAGGGAGACTATGGTTAATAATAATTTATTATATATTTTGCAATAGCTAGATGAGAAGACTTTCAATGTTCCCAACCCAAAAATAATTGTGTTTGAGGTAATGAATATGTTAATACCCTGATTTAATCACTATACATTGTATACATGTATCATAATATCATTTGTACCCATAAATAGGTACAATTATAATGTGTTAATTTGAGAAAGTCTTGTGGTAGCAAAATGTATTTGTGGGGATGTACATGAATGTTACTAGGTACCCAGCATGCCTTTTCGAAAGAGCCCAAGACACCTGATAAATATTTTTTTCTAAGAAAAGTTTCATGAGGTAGATATTAGGTCCATCTGATTGAAGATTTTTGTTGTATAAATGTCCTTGGTTGTTTCCTACTTTCAGCACTGCTGACCAGTGTAAAATAGGTGTGTATCACGTTTATTGCCTCTTCAAAGGAGCAGAGTGGGAAAACAATGACTCACATTGTAGTGATAAATGGAATGACAACCCAGATCAACAACATCTAAACCATGGGTGGGCCTAATTCAGAGCCACAAAGGAAGGCAAGAAGAGGTTTCACATGCCCTCTTGCACACAAGGTTGAGCAGCTTTGACCAGTTGGTGGAGCTGTTCCCAGGGATGCAACTCTGACTTTTGCAGAACCCCTGTTTCTTGCTTCCTTTTATCCCTAGGGACTGGGTCAGCCACCCTTTTTACTGTAAATCCAATACTTACTGTATAGTAAGAACAACCTTCCTTCTTCCCCATCCTGCGGGATTCTTCCTGGTTTTTTGCTCCTTTCACGTTTTGGACACAAGAAAATGTGGTGGTTCAGAGCTCACATTCCAGGTTAGACAGATTTGCATTTGAAGATTTTGCCAATTTGAGGACTTGGACAAGGCATCCACCATTTCTAAAGCTTCCACTTATTCCTCTGTAATAGTACGTACCTATGATATTATTATGGGCAGTTAAGTAAAACTTGCATGTAAAGCACTTAGCCGAGTGGTTAGCACACAGAAAGCACACATCAAAGGTTAGCTAGTACACCTAATAGTGTTATAATATTGTTTATGTACTTGTCTTGTCTATTAAGAGAATTTTTCAGGACCAAGATGGTGTTTTAGTTATATTTGTAATCCCTTTGCTTACCAACATAACTTGAGTATTGAAGTTGTTCAATAAATCATTGACTAATGAATAACTAACTGCATATATGTGTGTGTACATATAATACAGAAGGAGATATTTAAAATGTGTCTTTTGAAGCTCTAATTTTCTTATGAATATTTCTTTGCATTATTAGAATAGTTATAAATACTGCTATTTAAATCCTGAATTATCATATGAGAGATTTTTTTTCCTTACCATAATGGTAACTTTTCCATGTTTAATTACTTTTGACCTCCAGAAATTTGGACCTTGAGGGAAAGACCCAGTCTCTAAGAAAGGAGACTTCACATCTATTCTCTAGGAATGTAAATTCTTTGGGCTAATTTTGGGTTGACTGAAGGGAAAGGAACAAGTACATTGGGATAGCTGATTTCTTGGAGAGAGGGGGAGGTTCTGCAGGTTATTCTTTGTTGGAATCTCTGTTCTGTTGTCTAACTCATCCCCGAAGTCAGATTTTTTCACAGGAGGGAACTTAGGCCTTAACTTTGACATAAACTGGAAACTCAAGATGGTGAGGTAGAAGAACTAGTTTTCTGGGTGATGAAAAGTTAGCTTTTGGGCAGCGCCTGTGGCTCAAAGGAGTAGGGCAGTGGCCCCATGTGCTGGAGGTGGCAGGTTCAAACCCAGTCCCAGCCAAAAATCGCAAAAAAAAATAAAAAGTTAGCTTTTGATAATTTTCAGTTTTAGTGGTATTGTATTCAAAGGAATGTATTCAGAGGAAGGATGAGAGATAATAACATGATGAAATAAATGGATGGCTGACCACACCCAATGCTATGAGAAATAGCATGGTTAAGGGTTGAGGAAAGCTATCTGAAGTCATTTGGAGGTATTTGAAGTCAGTTATTTCTGGATATCTGTTTATGTTGAGTGTGCATATTATGCTGTTTAGTTGGCAAAGAGGATCACATAGTCAAGTCAGGATAGAGCTTGTTTTGATTCCACAAATAAAATTAGAGAGTTGCAAATACATTAGCAGGAAGATCTGTAAGAGTAATTTGACTCCATATGCAGTACAGTGCCCACTGAAGCCTCATCAGAGCTTGTCCCAGCCTTGTGTGGCCAGCAGTTTTCAACAGAAGTCAGCTCCTGGGAATGGAACCATTAACTTACATGAGGTCATTTTCATTTTTGTGTTAAAGCCATATTTAGCTATTTGACAGTTAAGAGAATTAGAACATGTTATATATTAAGAAAGACAAAGGAAAAGGAAAAGGAGTATAAAATTACAGATAGAAGTATAGCAAGAAAAAACTTTATGAAAAATGGGGAGCTAGCACAGAGAGAAGGAAACATGGAAGATGCAAGATGGATGATATGCAGGAAGCAAAAAGGGAGTAAGATCCAAGAAGAAATGTAAAGGAATGAGATGGTAAAATTGGGGGCTTAGTTTGGAAATTATACCAACTTCCTCTGAACCTTGAGTGAAAAATTAATGACACAGGGGAGTCATAGGCATTTTCAATTAAGATGATATTTGAGAGGGGGTAGAGCAAGATGGCAGACTAGAAATATCTTCTTACTGGCCACTCATGGTGAGACAGGGAAAAGAAAACTCCAACTACCGCTGGCTGGGGGAATCCACCCAGGGACATAACTCTGGGGGCACAGTGAAGCAGTGGTGGACTGTAGGAGTCAGTGATGAGGTCTGAAGTTGAGGAAAACCAGCAAGAAGGCAAAAGGTTGGGAACCGGTGGGGACTAGCCAGCCAGCCTGCCCACAGAGGACTGGGGACAGGGAAGGGCGGTCCTGAAGTTCTTTGATTTTGGGCTGAACTGCTCACTGGAGCTGCCTTGGAAGGCTTGAATGAGTGGGTGGTCTTGGACAATGTCAAGCAGCAGAGATTGAATGCCAGGTGGGATGGATCTCCCATTGACTTGGCTGTTAGCTAGGAACTACCATCATGGAAAGGCTGTGTGGGAGAAATGGTCTTTAAGGTCCTAGTGCCTGGCCAGTTCTGATGTGCCTGCTGAGCTCAGGCATCCAAACTTGGGGTGACCTGAGTGGCCCCAGGAATTGTCAGGGGGGACTGAGTGACATGCCCCCTAAGGAACCTGACAGAGCTTTAGACCCCAATCCTGCAGGGACTGAATGCTGAGAGAAGCAACCAGGTCCTGATTGAAGGCAACAAAGTTAGGAAGACAGGACCAAATTACCTCCTCTGCAACTACAGAGTGGCTTCCTACCCTAAATTTGTACAGCAAAACATCATGTGTTCAACATCTCCTAACACCACAGTGCCACCTGGCAAATAGACAATATATTTCAATATGTGTGTGTGTGTGTGTGTGTGTGTGTGTGTGTGTGTGTATTTTGTTTTTGGTTTGGTTGTATTTTTATTTTTTCATTTTTTACTTTCTTCAATAGCAAGGGCTCTTCCATTTTTGTTCTGGTTTTTCAGCCCCCTTTATTCTCTCTTTTTTAATTCTCTCCTTTTTGTTTCTCTTTTGGTAGAGATTTTTCTACTTTTCTCATCTTTCCCACAAAAATTTCTCATACAACAGCTAAGATATCCCTTTTCTTCTTTATCTTATATAATTTTATTTATCTGTTTTTATTATTTTTTTCTTTTCTCTGAGTGCTGGGGAGTGATGGCATTGGTTTGGCTCAAGGAGTTCATGAGCTCACAGTCTAGGGTGTCCTTCTAGCCTTGGCCTTTATAAAGACAGGATTGGTAGGTCTCCACTGTGATGTACTGCTGAATTTTTAATTTTAATTATTTTTCTCTTTCCATATTTGGTGGAGGTGGGGTCTTGCTTTTGCCCAGGCTGTTAAGGAGCTCCTGATTTTAAGGGAACCACCAAACCAGGCCCCACCAAGTCCTAGAATTGTGAGTATGGCCATAACCCCATGCCAAACAACACCATTTCTTCTGTCATTCTCTTTCTCTTCTTTCATCCCCTCCTATTTTTCTCTCTCTTTTTCTCCCTTCTTGGGGAAGTCATATGAATTATAGGGATTCCTGAAGGAGAAGAAGAGCATCCCAAATAAATGGAAGCCCTACTGGAGGATATCATAAATTAAAAATTCCTAAGTTTCACTAAAGATTCTGAAACACTTTAGGGACATCAAACCCTGAGTCATCTCAACAAAAATAGAGCATCTCCAAGACACATTTTAATGAACATGTCCAAAGTCAAGATAAAAAAAAATTCTGCAAATAGCCAGAAGTAACTACCAACTGATCTACAGAGGCAAACATATCAGAAAAGCAGACTTTTCAGCTAAAGTTTCCCAAGCCAGAAAAGAATGGTCATCTACCTTCAACCTTTTTTTTTTTTTTAGATTTATTTAAAAAATTTTATTTTATTTGTGTCTTCATGGGTACATGTGATAATTTAATACATTCATATAATTTATAAGCATCTAATTGGTATACTTGGAATAGTCACCTTATATATTTGCCTTTTCTTTTCGTTAGAAACATTCCAATTATCCTCTTCTAGCTATTTTGAAATGTACAATAGAATATTGTAAACTGTAGTCACCCTACTGATCTATGGAACACCAGTTATTATTTCTTTCTTTTTTTTAAAATAATTTTATTAAATCATAATTGTGTACATTGGTGCAATCATAGGGCAGAATGTGCTTCATATACAATCAGAAACACTTTGATCGTACTGTGAGAGATAGCCTTCATGGCATTTTCTTAATCACTATATAAAGACATTGATACTCTACATTTAATAGTTATTAGGATCTTTGAATTAAAACATTTTTGTCTTTCATGTCTGGTCTTCTTCTGTTCTGGAGGGCTTTGTCTTCCAATTATTGCTACACCAGATCTTAGGATATCTAATTTAGTGACTTGGCAATAAAGGCAAAATGGTACATCTTGGAAGAGGACTACTTTTTTTAGACTAGTATTTAAGTACAGAAGTAAAAGATGTAAGACTTTTATCATTATTATGTTTTAGAGAAGAACAGGAGAGATACTTATTAGAAAATTGTACAGGGAGAATTTCTGGCTTACAAATTATAATTATATTAGGTATTTCTAAACTGTCTTTTTTACTTTTGGTTATTTTTGCTCTTTTTTTTGACTAACGCTTGCTCTAAAAATAAGCCACTTACAAACAGTAAGTAAAACGAGCCAGTTTTTATCAGGTTATGTTTTCTCTTTACATTTGGTATGCATGCCTTTTATTGTACTTTTTGGCCTTTTATGACACTGTTTATTTTATGTCAATCATTTTGCATGGCCCCATACATTGTAAACTCTTTGATGACAGGTCCTGAATCATTAAAAGGTAGTTTCCCATCTAACAATAGATGACAAATGAGAAAGCATTGATTTAAATTAAATAAAACAATTAATTGTGGAAAGATATAATATAATAAGGAGAAATGGGTGCTTTTTCAGACAGACACAAGAACATTAGATATACCACATATCTAATTTCTATGTTTCTTGAAATTAGATATACCACATATCTAATTTCTAGTTTCTTGTGTTAATTTATTTTTTCTCATGTTAATTTAGAACAAGCCTGTCTGTAATGTTTGAGTTGTACTGAAAGAGAAGATAAATACAGAGCAGAAAGGGGAATGTATATTTTAACAGCAAAAGGAACTTGAGAGAGAAAAGGACCAGACATGATAAGAACTTGCAAGTCCCAAAGCCAGGAAAGGAACACGGATGACATGAGAAGTGCTGGACAGCATGACCTGCCTCTGCATTGCCTCTGTCCCCATACAATCAGGGCATCCAAGCATATTCCTCCTCTCTTTTTCCCTGTCCCTAGTTCTTATTAAGTGTTTAATAAATGTAGGCCTTTGTGCTAGGAACCATATCTATATTTTGTATTAGAAGTAGCTCAAATTAATCTTAGGAAGTGGATAGATAAATATGATTCTGTATTCTGACTTATGATAATAAATCTGTTTTGAATAGACTTTGTGGTTAAAACATTTATGTGAGCATGGAATGTGTTTTAGACCATAGTCAAATTAATTCAATAAAAGATTAGTTTGTTTTAAAACATGTTTTGTTCTCTCATATGGGCTTTGAAAGCTAATTATTTCAATTCAGATTCTGATTCTATCATTTATCAGCTCCTTGTTTTGTGAAACCATTGAGGACATTTCCTAAGCTTTGGTGTTCTCATTGGGTGACTGGAGATTATTATTATTATTATTATTTGCAGTTTTTGGCTGGGGCTGCATTTGAACCCACCACCGGTGGAATATGGGGCCAGTGCCCTACTCCTTTGAGCCACAGTCACTGCCCGTGACTAGAGATTTTGATGGGACTAAGCCTGTAAAATTTCTATGAGGATCTATTAAGATAATGCACTTAAAAGAGCTAGCATGTTACAAGCACTCAGTAAATACTATCATTAATACTATTATACATATTCTCAATCTATTGTGTAACTGTTACTATTTTAAATCTTCCATGAGGCAGTTTTGAATGGGTAGTTAATGCTGGTAATATTTGAATTTATTAGTTGATGTTAAGAAACAGTTGTGATACTTTATAGAAAGAGAATTCTCTCAAGCCCTGTGTTCTTGGTACTCTCTTTTGATACTCAACAAAGCACAGAATCACCAATCTTGATGATCTTTTAATTTTTATTTTAATTTTTGACCCAGCTCTAGCTAGTAAGATGTGTTCAAGTATACCTTAAAATGTATTTAGTTATTTAAATTTAATCTGGACAGAATATGTAAACCAATAGTGAGTTTTTAAAGTACAGTTCTAGTGTGTTAAGTGCTAGAGAGGTATCAAAACAATTACTGATTATCTCTCCTTACTCTGATTATATGACATGGATTCAAGAAGTGAAGAGAAGGGTAGTTTAATTGGCTACAATAGTAATTCTTCTATCACTTATGCAAACAAGGCTCTTGTGCAGAGTACTTTATTGTTGTACTCAAACTTATGAAAATTATATTGGATGCTAGGGGGTTCTCAAAAAGTTCACAATTAAGGTGAAGGGCGATGGCTCACACCTGTATTCCTAGCACTCTGGGAGGCTGAGGAAGGGGGATTGCCTGAGCTCAGGAGTTGGATACCAGCTTGAACAAAGTGAGACCTGGTCTCCACTAAAAAAACTGAAAAAAAAAAAACAACAACCAAGAAACTAGCCAGGTGTTGTGGTAGGGGCCTGGAGTCCCAGCTAAGCAGGAGGCTGAGGCAAGAGGATAGCTTGAGCCAGAGAGTTTGTGGTTGCTTTGAAAAAAGACACCACGAGACTCAACCTCTGGGTGACTGAGACTCTGTCTCAGCGAAAAAAAAAAAAAGAATTTTACAATTTCCATTTGAAGTCCAGGGTTTTTGATGATATCTTTCTTTCTATAAGGTATCCAGAACACAATGGTTGCAACCACAGAGCTCTGGAGCAACTGAAAATGAGCTCCCTAGTCACTGAATATGGGAAAAAACCTTCAGAGGAAAAAAAGAGAGAGAGAGAGAGAGAGATTCCACTCTCAAATGGCAAATTAAATTTTAATTTCATGATTACAATAATTAGATTTGACAATTTCCAATCTAATTTCAAATATCATTTATTTAAAGTAATATACATTAGCATGAAGCAAATAACATTTGTCCCAATAAGACAAACTAGTGTAGATAGAATCCCTCTTCTTTTCCGATATACACCTCATCTTACCACTGAATAAGAAAAGTCTGCAAATTTGGATTAGGCAAATAAATTACCTTTGCACAAGATGAAGAGGGAATATTTTAGGTGGAAAACTATTTCTAAACTTGAAGATTGAGAAAGCATGGCTCTCTCTAATTTAATATCATTCAATTAAATATAGGCCCTAGGAAAATATGTGTGAGTAATTTTATATGTAGAACTAACTAATAAGAAAATATAGTATCTTTCTCTATAGAACCAAATCAACGAATGCTCAATAAATACGTGTGAATGCTCATTAAATATGTGTATAACAATGTGTGTGTGTGTGTGTGTGTGTGTGTGTGAAGGGTTTACAGAAGATGGTAAAGAAGCCACATCATTCCTAAAAGAACAACTTTAATATTTTATCTTTGTGGTATCTAATTTAGTTAAACATTATGATTTCAACATTAGATTCTGGTAGTGCAAACTCTTAGGACTTAAGAATTTTCTTAACATCACTAAAAAATTTAGCATTCAGTGGTTCTCAAATTACGATGCTGGAGCTCACATCAAAAGCATCATTCAGGGACTTAATTAGAAATGCAAATTCTTGGGCTTCACTCAGACTTAACAGATTCCAAAATTTCGGGGGTAAGATCATAAATCTGGGTTTTAATGAGCTCTCCCAGCAATTTGTATGCACACTAAAGTTTGGAAGTTTCTGTTCTAAATCAATTCCTTGGGGAAAAAAGGAGAAATTTGATGTATTTGCCAAGCAATCAAGGATCAAACACATGAAATTATTAGTTAATAATTAGCCACTGATGCATTTTCCAGATGCCTTCAGGACCTAGTTGACTCCTTTGACTAAATTAGAGAACAATTTCTATAGCGCCATACCTACACCACTTCTGCTGTTTAACAAATACAAGCCCAATCTCATTTTGGTGTCTAAAAATGATTTTGGCCATATTCAAAGTAACTCCGGATCAACGATTTTAGGGCTCAGTGTTGTAACACTCATTGCCAGTCTGACTCATCATCGTCTGTAATGCTCCTTTGTCTAGTCAAGTCCCTATTTCTGCAGAAGAGGAAAACATTTATGCTCCTTTCTCATATTTCTTTCTCTTACCACAGAGGACAGAATGTCCATCCAAGCATGTGCTTCTGGCTGCTCTCTATTTTTCTGCAAGGACAGATTAATTATTAAGTAAATTAGTCAGAGACTAGTTCATGGAATAGACCACTCTTCCCCAGCATGCAAGAATACTAGGTGAGTATACGAGGCTAACTGTGGAGCAGAGAGGGACAGGAAGACAGTCAGAAGCACTCGGCAGCCCAGCAGATCTAAGTAGCAGTACCTCCCGGCTCAGCTGAGCCCTGAAAGAGGTGAGGAATGATTGCCCTTAAAGTGCCTCAGAGAATCCCAGAAGGCAGAAGGAATACAGAACGGTCCTTGTGGTCACCTATACCCTCTATCCAAACTCTGAGATAAGCCAGCAGTGTATATGCCCCATTTGCCAATTTCAGGGACGTATCTTACTCTTTGTGGTATTTCCAAAAGTTGAGTTCAGGTTCGGCACCTGTGGCTCAACGGGCTAAGGCGCCAGCCACGTACACCTGAACTGGCGGGTTCGAATCCAGCCCAGGCCCGCCAAACAACAATGACGGGTGCAACCAAAAAATGGTGTTGTGGCGGGCACCTGTAGCCCCAGCTACTTCAGAAGCAGAGGCAGGAGACTCGCTTGAGCCCAGGAGTTGGAGGTTGCTGTGAGCTGTGATGCCACGGCACTCCATCCAGGGTGACAGCTTGATGCTCTGTCTCAAAAAAAAAAAAAAAGTTGAGTTCAGTTATGAAGTATTCCCGTTATACTTCCTATATTACAAGCTCCGCCTTCCTCTCATCATCCCAGCCGGGAGTAAATATACCTTCCCAATGCCCCATGAGAAGTGATCCTCATTCTAGTTCTAGCTTTCCATTTTTCTTTACAGTTCTGCTGCAGTAAGTCTGTCCAAACCTAGTTGTATTGTGAAGTACGATACCTTTACTCAACAAATAATATCAGGCTCAAAGAGATCTTCTTTGAAAACGTCACACCTTTGAGTTTGTGTTTTCACCATGATAGACCATCTGGACAAATAGAAATTCAATAGATGACACACTTAGAAAACCATCAAAAGCTCCTTTTATTTCTCCCTTTACCCTAAGGCTGCTTTGTGGCTGTTGCCATCTTGAGAAATTTTAGTTTGTATTTGTACACAGTCACACCTTCATCGTCAGTGTGAAAGCAGTATTTAAAATGCCCGAGAGCTTGAGGTTCTTGTGAGCCATGACACCATGCCACTATACCCAGGGCAACATAGTGAGACTTGCCTTAAATAAATAGAATAGAATTAAATAAAATGCACAGCCCACATTTTGGATTTTAATCGGGAGTTTCCAAAGTAAATGTTTCAGGAGAGGTTTCTGGGTATTTAAAACAAAAAAAATAATAAACAAATAACACAAATAACGAAAAAAAAAATAAACATACTTCCAACAGAGAAGTCACATTTATTTTGTGGACACTAGTGGGGGAAAAAGATTGGAAAAACTAATATTTGCTCTTCTGTTTTCTCTCTTACTTCTTTACTCTTCCCTTCCTTCCTCTCCCTGTCCAGTCTTAACAGGTATAATTATCCCCTTCAATGCAGATTACTTTCGCATTTATCTCAAACTTCTCCCCAGAGCACCACATTTGCACCATTAATAGCCACCTACAACAGGGTTTCCCACGGGCATCTGAAACACGGTACAACTGTAAGTGGCTCTGCCCACCCTCTGCACATAAGACACACCCCACACCTGCTCCGCCTTCAATAAACCTTATTTAAGTTAAGATGTCTGCACATTTTACTGGGACAAAAATCTCAGAATTATCTGAAATGCATTCATTTTTTTCAGTAAAAATAATATAGTTGATTATTAATTTTTATCCTAAGTCTATAATAGTTCTTATTTTTGCCTTTTATTCATCTCCCCATACCAATATGTTAGTTCATCACCCGTAAAAAAGTGTCTCAAGTTACTGTAATAGATTCCTAATTAATCTTCAAAGCTTAACTTTTTTTTCTAAAAATCTTCTGAATCACTTCTTGAAGTTGATTTTTGAAACAAGCAAAAACAAAAACAAAAAAAAGGTCATTCTATACTTACAAGCTTTAAAGATTCCGCACTGCTTCTAAGATAAAGTCTAAAGGTTAGTAAGGCACATAGATACCTTACAAGTTGGCTCTAAAATCTCTTTTCTAATATTTACTGCTTCTCCTTTGAACCCCCATAAATGCTTATGTAACAGAGACAAAGTCCTGAAAAAGAGCAAAAATTTGTATGGGCTGCCTCTTTAAAACCCCCACTCTCTTTCTGGGAAGTAAAACTTGCATCTCGGCCAGAGACCAGTAATCAGAGAGGAAAAGAGTGTCCTTTGATTTTTGAACCACAGGAGAAGTCTCAATGGAATTGTCTGGGCAGATGTGATGAGATTCGCCAGCGATGGGGTCGATGAAAACCATTAAGTATTTAAACAACAAGAGCCTGAGGTTGGTCCCTCCTCCCCTTAAAAGGCTCTGCATTCCTGTTTATAGTTGGGGCATTGGTACTTTAAGATGGGAGTCTGAAAACCTGCCATTTGCTAGCAAATTAATAAACTTCTACTTACTTCTCTTCAAACCACTTGTTCTCATTCTTCTGATGTGGCCTTAGGGACAAGGGCCAAACTATCAATAACACTAGAATCAAACCACACAAATTGTTCATTTATTTAGAAAAATACCTTTTACACTTTAATTTCTTTGTATAGTATATGCTTTCCCTCTGCCAGGAATATCTCCTCAATTTTTGTTTAGGTTTGTTCTTTTTTGTTTTCTTCTACTTTCTTTTTGTTTTCAATCCTTTCAGGTTGAGGGTACAAAGACTTATGTGACAATGTTTGTATGTGTTAGGTAAAGTCCCTCTTATAACTGTGTCCTGGCCCCAGGGGTTGTGGCATCCACCTTAACATTGTGAGCATCGAGTGGGAGTACCAACCCCCAACCGTGTTCCCTTGTTCCCCGACCCCCAACCTTGGATTGATATGAGTTTTTCTCTTATGTTGGCCTGTATTAGATTGTCTGCTGGCTTCATATTAGAAATGAATACATTGGATTCTTGTTTCATCTCCTAAATTGTATCTTTCTGGCAGACAGTATCTCCACCAAGGCTTCCCACATAGCATATTAGTTGTTGCGTTTATGGATCTTTGCTCACTGAACTGTGCTCCTACAGGGACAGGATTTTGAGGAAAGCATAGCTATCTAGAAAAAAATAGATATTTAATTTTAGTAGAATGGATAAATGAATGAACACCAGGTAACAGGCATGTAATTATACCCATAAGTAAGAATCCTGTTGGTAGGATTAAGTAGATGAATCAGTCTGTAGTAAATTGTCCAAGACAAACACACTTGAGGAGGGATTAAACATCTGAAAACATACCATATTTTCCCTCCTCATTTACTTACAATGTAAAGGAAAAGTGTATTTTCTGTTTAAAGTAGACTATGTACTGCTATTTTACGTCTCTGTCAAAAACTAATTCAAAATGTTGTCAGAAATTTTCCACATCTAAGGTCAAGTCAACATCCCAGGTGTAATATGTAAACAGTGAGCCTGAAGCACACAAAGAAATGCATTTGGGGATCTTTGATGAAACTAAGAAATAATTGATAGTGGTATTGTGCTCACTTTAGAAAATGGCACTTAAGGTTTAGAAATACGTGGTGAAGACACGGTTATGATTGCTAACATTTGCTTCAAAATAATATGAAATAGTTGTTCAATGCAGTGGATAGTCCTTTGTGTACTAGTCTCTCCCTTGTTCAATGCCTTCTCTAAAATTTTTCCATAATCCATATTAAATATTAACCTCTGCCTTAGGCCCCCAGACTTTTAAACATCTCCCTGATGTCACTAATTTTATCACATGGCTCTTGTCATAAGTCTGCTGTATGAGAGTTTTCCAGGATTGGAACAGATGAAAAGGCAGGCCACGGATAAAGATCTACTTTGAGGTCCAGTTTTCCTTTAGGAAGGACAATACATGACATCATAAAGTTGTTGTCCTGATTCTATATTGTTGAACAGAAACATTATTATGAATTAAACATTGTCATCCCAGATGATCAAATTGTATCCTTTATTTAAACTTGACCCTGATATAAAAATTGAGCCTTCCTGAATGTGCACTTTTCCTCATGTTCTGTTCTGTTTATAAACATCTGCAACTCTCTTGATTGTACTGGTGTCTCTAATGTTGCATTCTGATTATCCTTTAGCTGTGCAACTACATAGAAATGTCCAATTTCATAGATTCTCCAGACATCCCAACTCACTCCTTAGCTTGCATATGTATAGCCTATTTTTCTTTTATAAAAATGAATGTTATTCTCTGTTTTTCAATATTTCAGTTTACCAAGGTCATTTTATTTCCTATAGCATAATGTAAGCTTCCAGGCATATGCCACCCACAAACCTAAGCACTATTTATTTATTTATTTATAGAGACAGAGTCTCACTTTATCTCCTTCGGTAGAGTGCCGTGGCATCACACAGCTCACAGCAACCTCCAACTCCTGGGCTTAGGCGTTTCTCTTGCCTCAGCCTCCTGAGTAGCTGGGAGTACAGGAGCCCGCCACAATGCCCAGCTATTTTTTTGTTTTGCAGTACGGCTGAGGCCGGGTTTGAACCCGCCACCCTTGGTATATGGGGCCGGCACCCTACTCGCTGAGCCACAGGTGCCACCCCTAAACACTTTTTATATTTCAGAATTGAGTACAATGATAATGTTGTATACCATGTGGTCTCACTGAACCAACTTTTCTATTGTCAACTCCAACTTGGAGCCTCAAATCTATCTTAACTGATCAAATAAATGTATTACCTTGAATCTATTTCAAAGCCTCAGTCCTATTTTAACTAATCAAATTAATGTATTGAAAAATGAGAGACTGAGTACCAATAGTATCTTGGTATTAACAAGCCATAGAAACATCTAAAGAGTGACAAATATATATATCTGTTTTGGATTACCTAATCAATATGTATTTATTTACTCACACTACTATACTTACAAATCAAAAGGCTTGATAAAAAGCAACATACCAACTTATTCCTTGTACTGCAGCCTCTACTTTTAAGTAATTGTTCTTATGTGTTACATTATTTCCACAGATGTCTTTTAAGGTCTTTAAGGCAGTTCATCTGTAATGTTAAAGACAGTTGTGGGGAAGAAGGAAAACTTCCCCTTTGCTCCTGGGAGGTTCACTAAAAGATCAACTTATAGCAAAGCGTATTAATAAGATAAAGAAATTGCAAATTTGTTTACCATGCACACAAGGAGAATCACACAGAGATTACCCAATATCTTGATGAGGATCCAGAAGTTTATTTTCCCTCATTTCAGAGGGGAGGGAGAGATGAGGAATACAGTCCACTGTGTTGAGTGATAATAAATGGCTACTAGGAAGTATGAACAGATACTGGAGAGAGAGAGAATGGATAGGGGAGGAAACAGACTGACTTGTAAATGATTCTCTTTGGAAATTAACCTGAGAGACAGGTATTATCTCTAAAATGGGTTAGACCAAGTCTGGTGGAATTATTGATCTTCTTTTCTGGCATATATTGAGATAACAGGGAAGGAACAAAAGACACTTGTTCTTTTCCCATGGGTGCCTCTGGTTTTATACAGATAGAGGGAAAGACCCTGGAAATGTCTGTTGATTTCTAAGGACCTTTAATTCAAAATACTCTCCATATTGAGGAATCAAATTTGGGGTGAAATTCCCTGAGCTCCTTCACAGTGTTGGATGACGTAGCCAGGTAATTTAATATTATTTACGAGCAGGGAGAAGGAACAGTGATTCAGGGGGGTGGGAGAAAAGCCTGTCCTGCTGAATCAGGCCGTCTGGAGGGCCATAGAAACCTATGGGGACACTGAGGTCAGCACTCAGCAGTTCTCACCAAGCAGGGACAAGAATGTGGGTATGAGGTGACCTAGATAATCAATGGCCAGCAGCACAGATCAGTAACAAATGACTGAATGATAATGACCAAGGGGCAGAGAGACCAATGCAGGAGTTACAAACAGTTTCAAGTGGAGTGAAAGCGAGGATTTGTACCTGTGCTCCGCCTTTTCCTGCTCGTCTCTCTCTTCTCACCCGAGAGGGACCCACTTTCAGCTCTCTCGGGAAGTACTCTAAGCTCTCTTTTTGTTCTTAAATAAAATTTCTGTTATATTCACGCCTCTGTGAAGTTACTTTTGCTTTCTGCTGCCCCTCCCTGTGCTGCTCCAGCTTTCCTTTTGGCTTCCACACACTTCCACTTTCCATCTGTCTGTGAGTTGGTTGAACTTTGTAGTTTCGGTGAGTAACCAAACCAGGCCAAGTGGGTTCGTGGATCTGGGCCCCCTGAACTTTATACCGAATCACGATTCCAACTCATCCCAGCCCTTCCATTTATTCCTTTCGCACAGGGAGACATAAGAACAAGATAATCCCTAGATGTAGAAAATAACTGGTGAGCACTTTGCAAAACTGAACTACAAATAGTTTTTGTTAATTATGCATTGAGTATCATTATAAAAAAAACTTTGCATGAATTTAGATGGGTTAATATAGAACCTAACTTGTAATGAATCTAAAATCTAGAATGTTAGGTTCGGCATGGTTGCTCACTCCTGTAATCCTAGCACTCTGGGAGGCTGAGGAGGGTAGATTGCGTGAGTTCATGGGTTCAAGACCAGCTTGAACAAGACTGAGACCCTATCTCTAAAAATAGCTAGGCGTTGTGGTGGGAATCTGTAGTCCCAGTTACTTGGGAGGCTGAGGCAAGTCAATTGCTTAAGCCCAAGAGTTTGGGGTTGCTGTGAACTATGATGCCACAGCACTCTACCAAGGGTAGAAAAAAAGTAGTGTGTATAATAACCTGGCCTGGTTGCCACTGTAAACACGTTTTACCATTAACCAAATTAAGGTGTGCTTTATTTCTGTGGTGGATGGTCTGTCAGAATCCTATTCGTATGATTCTCTGAGATAATGTAAAAATAACTTCTTGGATTCATTAAATACTAAGAAATCTTACAATCTTTGTAAACATTGTCTTTAGGATTCTAATAAGAGGAAAAGGGTTCTGTATTTTTTTTTTTTTTTTTGAGATAGAGTCTAACTTTGTCGCCACAGTAGAGTGTTGTGGCATCACAGTTCACAGCAACCTTAAACCTTGGGCTCAAGTGATCCTCTTGCCTCAGCCTCACAGTTAGCTGGGACTACAGGTGCCTGTCACAATGCCCAGCTATTTTTAGAAATGAGGTCTCACTCTGGCTCGGGCTGGTCTCGAACCTGTGAGCTCAGGCGATCCACCTGCCTTGGCCTCCCAAGTGCTAGGATTGCAGGCATGAGCCCCTGCACCCAGCCAGTTCTGTCATTTTTAACTGGTGGAGTCATTGTTACTCCAAGCATGTTACAGGATGGCTCCTCCAGAATGTGGCCATCAGAGGTGGCTGTAGGATACCACTGAATCTCTGGTGTGCTCTACCTCCAAGTTACCAATCTCTGCCAATTCCTGCCAATCTCTGACCTCTGCAGCTAATACGAAAGCATTTTTAGATTACATTTTAAAAAATTTACTCTTACCACAGAGTTTTAATGCCCAGCAATGCGTCCCCAGGAGATAAGTATCAAGGACTTAGAAGTTATCACTACTTTGCCTAAGTACAAAACAAGGAAGTCAGGCCAGGGGGATGATGACCTTACTTGCTAATATTTTTCCTGTGCCTTCTTTCAAGGGCACTCAAATTACAAGGTGGATGTCTTTGATATCTGCATACTCCCTTGAAGTAAATGTTACCACTTTTATTTAACACGAAGAAAACCAGGCACAAAGAAGTTGAGTCAAAAGCTCTTTGACAGAAAACAGAGGTAGCGGTCAGCCTTTCTTCCATTTTTATCTATTTTAAAATGTTTTTCACCTTATTGTGCTTTGAATACAAATATATCTCTCAACAATTTCCTTTGGAAATCAAATGTGATCAGCACTTAAGTAATCTTTGCCAAATTCTTCCCCTAACTGGCCTTGGTTTATTTTGTATCCCATAAAATGCTTTGCAAAACTAAATATTTTTATAATTGAATTAGAAAAATATTTACCAGGATTAGAGTAACACATGTAATTCTGAGTCTTATGGTAGATGATTATTAACTAGAATGTGTATTTTAATTTAATAAATATCTGACTTACCCTTAGCAGTTAACTAAAATTAAATTTTTGTAGTTTGCAAAACAATCAACCAAACCAAAAAAATACAAACCTTTGTTTCTGAAATGTAGACTAAGTCTTATTGAATCTGCCTAATGACTGAAACAGATAAAGATTGCTAATGTCTTTATTCCTATAGAAAAAAGAACTCTAATGGAAAAATTTATAAATATTAGGATTTGCATTGAATATTGTTTTTTGCAATAAATACTTGATAAGAGGCTCTCTTTTTTGTTTTCATTTACCTGCTTTTAATGAAAGTGAGATAGTGGAGATGATTCTGTAAAGTCCCATTTTGTGTATTGCTGTGCCTACAGTTGCTGCTATGACCTTTCGACATTAGCAGAGATTGATGTTGAAAGCAGAGAGAGCTATGAGTTCTGAAGTTCACGGTGAACGTGCTCTCTGGGGCCACTCCTGACACCAGGCTTTGCATGCACCATGACATTTTAGGGGAACTATTCTTCAGTCCCAATCCCATACTGCAAATCTAACAAAATCACCACTCCTTTCCCTCATGTGCCAGTTACCTTGCACTTAGGTTGTGCAGTTCTATTCCCTTTTCTTTGAGGATGAGTTCATCAGGGATTTTCTTTCCTGCACAAAAATGTCCTAGAAAGCCCAGCCCTGCTGTTCTAGATGGTAGGGTTAAGAGGAGTGTTATTTAAACTAGGAAACTAGGATTCCTGCTCCATTAACAGATCTATGCCTTTTAATACAAATGACTACACAGAAAGTTACAAAATGTCCATTTGAATATACATGAATATCAATGACTATATTTTTTCCTACCCGCCACTAAGGAAATAACGAGGTTTTCACAGCAAATATTTATCAGTTTCTCTGATGCATACAGTTTTCAAGGCACTGGGAGTACATCGAGGCAAAAGTCAGGACAAACAGCCCACAAATATAGCACATGGACTTCTGTTGTTAGTTTGGGCTAGTCATAAAACACTTGAACTTGCTGGTAACCTCTGAATATCTCAACATCCTCCTTTTCCTTACATCACAGATCTACTGTAACCTACATACTTGGGAAAGTAGGTCCCCAGAATAAGTGTTCAATAACTGAGCCAGATTGTTGAAACATACTAATACTATGAGAGAAGTATTCGACTTCACGTATCAACCTTGTCTTTGTGAACTCAGGTCTATTCTTCCACATATCTCTTGCGTCTGTTCCTCGTTGCTTCCAGCTGAGGTAATTCCCCTTACAGGATGATTGTCTAAACAGAATACACATACATCTGCTGTAATACCATCCTGTCTTACTCAGGTCCAGTGACCTCAGCATGGTCTTTGACTCTTTAAACCAATTGAATCTATTTATAACTTTCCTTTATGATGGCCAGACAACTGTGATCTTATTTCCCTTTCTGTCTTAACTGAATCAGGTTTTTCTTAAACATTGACATTTATAAGTCTGTTGTATCTTTACACTTAATTAGGACACTACTTTTAATTTACAACATAATATTTCAACTATATCATAATCTATTATATAGAGGTTTTTTCCTAAGGAATTGTGACTTTTAAATCACTAACTTTCACACTATAGGTTACATAATTGATCTCATACAAATGTAACTTTAGAATATTTTACTCAAATTATTAGAATTTTACCCAAACTAAATGCTACAAAGTTATTAAAAAAATCAGCTTCTACATTTAAAACAAAAAGATTCTCTTTAAGTAAAAAATTATTTAAAACAACCACCATAGCCCTATAAAATAGAAATAAAGGTAAAGAATGTGCATGCTATTGTTTAAGGCAAGAGTATTGTCTCTGAACATAAAATATAGATAAATCATTATATGATGTATACTTGCTAAAAAATATTTTAGAGAAAATTTCAAAGTTCTGGCAAAATCTTTGAAAACATGTACATAATCTAAATTCCTGATTATAATAATAAAAGAATGAGCTTGAATAGAGAGATCCAAGGTAAAAAAGATAAAATGGTAACAACTTACAACACTGATGTTTGTAAAAAAATTATTTATTATTCATTTATTGCTCTATAAACAAAAGTTAATTTGGAAGAAAATTTCTTTGTAACATTGCATACATATAAAAATTTGAGCTACTTGGGAGGCTGAGGGGGTAAGAACACTTGAGCCCAGAACTGGAGTCCAGCCTGGACAACATAAAGAGACTCTAACTCTTAAGAAAAAAAAGAAAAAAAATAGTTGATAAGTTGACTCTTTAGTTTATCATTTCATTCTTTTTGTTTTACATATTCTAGAATCTACCTGAATAAGATGATAAAGTTTTTCTTTAAAACAGCATCACATATGGTGACACACGGTCAATGTAAAACAATAATTCTACTTTGTGTCCCTTAGCCACAGGCACATTAAGAATCAACAGTCACAGATCACAGAAATATTTGGGGGATAATACTTGAATAACTAGATAGATTCTGGAATAAAGTAAAAGCTGAATACAAACAGAATTCAACTTTTTCCACTGTTTTATCTATCATCTTGAATATGTCAGATATTTGCTTCCACGAGTACAGAGTGACAACCCATCTCTCAACACACTGTGTGAAAACTATGGCTAACCTCCATCATCATAATGGAGCGATATGAGTGTATTTAGGGTACAGGGCCATTTATACTATTCGGAAGCCATCTGCCAAGAAGAACTTTAAAATCATATCCATTTTCTTGAGTTTCTGCTCACGTATTAACATACAGTACTGTCGGGCATAAAGTCACACTATCAAATTTTAACATCAAAGTACATTTAAGTAACATTTTCCTTCCCTTAATGTTAATATGAGAAGAAAAACACAGAAAGTATTTTTTGAAACGATAACATCCACAAACTATGACGGTGTCTGTTTCAAAGTTAAATGCTGAGTAAATATTTTTTAAGCATTGCACTCTTGCTCAGTCTTATCCCTGGAGAGTTTCTCAATCGTGGAAACTTGGGAAAGTTATTATGTACAGATTCTGACATACAGGTATTTATGGAGGGAAAAAAAATAGAAGGAAAATAATCAATGCAAAAAGCCAGAGGAGAATAAATCTGCTGTGCCTTTTAAAGAGCCCAAGTTACCTGTCCGGAGTGGAAGAAATACAACATCATGTACTTCCCAGTTCCACTTCAGAGGAAGAGCTTAGGGCCTGCTTAAAAGGACATTGCTATAAACTACATATGTTTCCAGAAATTAAGGAAATTGCTGTACAAAAGGTAACAAGATTTTGCTTGTAATTAAATGTGATTAAACTCTAGTCTTTATATAATTTCAGCTTTAAAGTTACACTGCACTAAATTTTAGGGCTTTCCATTCTCGGCTAACTAATGGCAATTAGCTCATTATCCTCTCAGCTCTGAAAGATTTCCCATCCCCTACTAACAAAGAATGGGTAATATTAAAGTCCATTCATTTTAGTTAACTGTGGGTACTAGACTTGGTTAATTTCCCCCGACCCCCTACTGTCATAATTTCTCGTTGTGTTTTTCCTTATAGTTTTTAAATATTATAGAACGTTGCCTCATGACATAGACATTAATATTTTAGACTGAAATGTGCAATTTTGCAATTGCCCCACATGGCAGCTAGGATATATTAAACTGTATGGGTAAAGTGATGTGAAAACATTTCATATTTTTCACGTGATGCACTGCCTCTTGAATTCTGTCCTTTGTGAAAACAGCAAACCCAAGTTAAAGTCTCTGGAATGGATATGGTGCTTTTATTTCATTACACTAAGAAAGGCAAAGAGTATCTGATTTCTGAATATCATTCTCAGAGAATGGAGGAACTATGAGAGGTTCACGTCTCATTTTCTTTGCCAAGTACCCTCATGAAAACACGATGCAGTTAACATCTGAAAACAGAGCAAGAACTTCGCAAGCAAAAACACTTTAGCATTGTCATGCTAATCTGATGTAAAAAAGGTCTAAGTTTACATTTCTGAAACTTTTTATACACTAAAAAAAGGAGGGGAAATAGTTCAGGTTTTCTAAATTCTTGTTGGCTTGATATAAATTTGAAGTTAAAAAAAATGATTGTAAAAGCCCAGCAGCTGATGTGTGAGTAGAAGGCAGGCTCCCTGGGTCCCGAGAAGAGAGTAGCCCCTCATGGGCAGGCTTCCGTGGCCTAAGACAATAAATCCCTGTGAATGCAATTGCACTACATGAGGGTGAGAATTTCCAAACACTTCAGGCAAAATGTTAAAAACTGCACTGTACTGTTGCTGCCCAGTTGCACAATGCTACACAGGAAAATTAATAAAACATTAAGAAAATAAAACAAATCCTGCAAATTTAAAGTGAATTAAGAACACAAAAAGCCTTTGTCCCAATTTTTTTTATATTTTTGAACACATGAAAACACCATAAAAACATGTTATAAAGGGTCACAGAGAGAAGTATGATCCTTTTCTTAAAACGAAAGGGCTTTGAAATGAAATAAAACCCACACACCATCTCTCTACAAAAGTTTCTAATTAAGACTTAAGAGGATCTACAATCTGAAGAAAGGAATTTAAATACAATCTTTTTTTTATCCAGTATCAATTAAAAACCAGGTGTTTACAGAGAAAGTCCATCTATAGTGGTTACTAACTTTATAACATAAAAGAGTAACTTTATTGTACATTAAAACACTGGTGAACATATACATCATACTCATAATGCCATCCTTAAAGAAATCTATTAGCATATAAAAAACTGTCCAGTTTTCTCGGACAAATATTTTTAGCCTCACTCATTTGGTGTTTTTAATAGCTATTGGAAATTACAGTATTTTATTTATTTTTGTGTATGAAGTTTCCAAACTTTTGCATAAATCCCCGAAACTTGTTTTCATTTGGTTGATAGGAATGATAAACACCAGCGTTGTAATTAAGCAGCGGACTGGACCTGCCATAACTGTTGCCCACGGTTGTAGACTTTATTTCGGGGCGATGTAAACTGGCATTTGGCGTGTTGCCTGCTGGCTGCATAGAGCTCTCAAGCTTACAAAAGGGCTCAAAACGACTGTAAACGCGGCGGTCAGTTGAATGAGTTCGCAGGAGCTCATTGGGCTTCAGCCGTGGAGAAGAAGTTGGTCTTCTTTCAGGAGCAATAACTGCTTTTATCTCCTTTGAATCTCGGTACTGGATCTGTTCAGTATTAAACCTTGGGGCAGAAGCATCTCCTGGCCTTTCCAAGAACTTACTTTCAACTGCACCTGAAGAAGGTATCATTTTATGACCTTGGTCGGATGGAGAATTTATTCCCTGAGAGGAGCTAATCGTTACATCTTCCTTACTCTTGTGGATACTACCTTGAGAGTTTGAAGAGGAAGAACGCTTTTTTCGAGGAGATGAATCAACTTTGGGTTCTGATTTCTTTGGAGTCTGATTTTCTTCCCCCTCAGAAACTAAAGTGTCAGAGCTACTACACATTTTATAAAAGGCAGGTGCTTTATTTTTGGATAAATTTTCTTTCTTTTCTGGGGTAAGGCTAAGTAACGACCTTAACTTCTGAGATCCCTTTTTCAAAAAACTTGGGGAACCCTTGACTTCCTTCTTGGAAGTGAGTTCTTTGTTGGGTTCCTCTTTATTCACATCTAGTAAAGCAGCAATGGAAATCGATTTGGTAGTGGTACCGCCTGCGGGTTCTCTCTTTCTAACCTCTTCCTCCTCCTCTTCCACGTTGTGGGTCACATTGTGCATGCTTTTAGAACTTTTCAGCAAGTCCTCTTTGGGTTTTTCTGGTTGTCTAACTCGATTCCTAGTAAGTGTACTGTAGACATAATGCTTACTATTTCCCTGATCTAAATTGGCTTTTGAGTGGTCAAAGAACGGGAAACTTCGCCTTTTAAGTAGATTCTCATTTTGTTGATTCTTTAGATTTTCTGTCTGTTTATTTGCACACAAGGTCGTGTATATATAGTTATTTGATTCTGTATGGGCATTCGGAGTTTGGTTTAAAACTGGTGTATGGTTTGCAGGGCCCTGCAAGGCGTGCACTTTGGTTGCCTCTGACTGTGATGGGAGCATGGGGATTGCTTCTGGCATGGGTTTTTCGGGCAAATGCCGTACACTGGTAGGGGTTTCTGGAACTGCTTTAGGTGTGTCACTTCCCTGGGAACCAATGATAGTCGAATTTGAGGAGCCAGTTGTACAACTGCTAACTTCCTTTTGCTCAGGTAAAGTTGGTTTAAATACAAAGGAGGAACGAAGCCGAGAATGGGTATAAAGGGCACTGGCTTTCAAATTCTCAAGACTATCAGAGCCTTCAAATCGTTCCCCCGCAGCTGCTCCATTTGAGTCAGGTGTGGCTTCAGAATGATCATTTAGGTAGGATTCAATTCTCCAGTTGCGCAGGAATGACCTTGTGGTATGCTCAAGTGTTGGCATGCGTTGTTGCAGAAAGCGGATGTGATTATCTGTACCATTAAAAGACCTCCGCACAGCAGAATTCCTGTCCGCGATGTTTGTTGTCTTCCTCTGGGCCAGCCGATCTGCGAAGCTCTGGGCAGGGGTTTGGTGCTGGCTGGCGTAGCCTCCCCGCGAGGAGGACGCCACGCTGAGGCTGTCTGAAGGCTTTTTCCAATTGCCAGGTGGATTACTGTTTCTATTCAGAGCTCTGCTAAGCAGCAGGTATGGCGCTGTTTCTGGCTGTTCCCCGGCATAACTATGCCTTTTCCAATTTTCATTTATATGACTAGGTTGAAACTGACGTATTGTACTTGGGCCATTAAAGTTGGGAACAAACTGAGGTTTGTATCCATGATTTCTTATGTGATATTTGTCACGTTCGTTCGGGGTATACATCCCTCTGTTTTTGAAGTAACTAGAATCTAGCTTATGAATTTTGTCTTGTCTGCCAAAAAGGTTTCTTTGGCTGGAGATGGAGGCTAATGATGAAACTGAACGCTGATAAGTTCCATTTTCCCAGAATGCTTTGCCATGCTTCACTCTTGCGGATTCTTCTGGAGCAAATGAACTGGGGACACAGGACCTGGCATAGAGAGTTCTGAATTCTTCATCAAAGGACTCAACAAGTTGTCCTGTGATTATCTGAACCATGCTGAGGTGAGCTTTCTCAAATGACCACATATAGCTGAAAAAAAAATATGGAAAAATTTTAATTTTGCTAAGTCAAAAGACTAACAATAATACAAATTTCTACAAAAGTATCATTTAATGTCAACAAAGGAATGCTTTTATGTGTTTTCCTAGGCTACCATAGTTTAGAATATTTTCAATCATTATTCTTGTAATACATGTGTTTCCCTATCCTCATATTCTTATTTTAGATAACAATACAACTCAAATTATGGTTTTGAGTCTACTAAAATTTTTTATGTTACCTTTCAGAAGCCCAAAGAATAGTTGTTCACAGTATATTTTGCTTCTCTGGCTAGGTAGATTTTATGGAGTAAAAATTGAATTGTATTTCATATGTAACTTCCTGGCAGAATGTAGGAAAGCCAGTGTTGGAGGAAAAGTTAGAGACTTGGTTTCTGTTGAGCTGCATGCACATGAGTTTGGACACTTTCTTTGTGTCCAAAATGAGGACATGGGCAGCATAATAGCTGCTCTATCCCTATAGTTCTAATGTGATGCAATGTGAGATACTTTTGTGCTAATGCGTGTGTTTAAGAGGCTAATGTTTTCAGACTGTTATCTCTATGGCTTACTCAGTGAGTATAATTTAGAACACCAGGGTCTGTAAAGAGAGGATTTGTGGGCAGCAGCCTCAGTCTTTAAAGGGAAGATTTCACTGTACTCAGTGTACATAGTAATAGCAAACACAGTCTTCAGAAACTATGGCAGTCAAAATACCAATAACAATCTTATAATATGGAACAGCATTTTCAGGAAATTAAAGTTTGTATGACTTTACAGTACTTTATAGAACTTCCAGTCCCTTTCCTAAGGTTTAGAAGTAATAGCTGTTTTGAAATTTAAAATTGAATTTTAAATCTGATTTTTGAAAACCTAGATGATATAAAATATAAAGAGTTACGGAGCTGAAAAATAAATGAATTGTGAATATTCTATGCATCAAATAATGGTATATAACACAATGGTAGTTAATAGAAAAGGAAAAGGAGACAGAGACTTTCTCCACATTGAAGGATCTTACTGTTTGTATAGGACAGATGATGAGAAATGCAGATGAAAAGATTAAAAGAATGTACAGAGTAATAATTTAAAATACGAGCGTGCCACATAAGAATGTTATTCTCATCTGCTTAATTTCATGTAAGATGCCTTTTGAATGCATGATTTTGAGAAGAATATTTACTAAATGTTCTTTATATGAACACATGTGGGCCACTCAGCTGAGTTAAAATAAATGGTACAAAAATGGATGACAAAGAAATTTTAATTTGATTAAAGATATGAATCCAAATTATGTTAGAAACATCAAGTAATGGAATAGTCAGGTATCAAGTATAAAGAAATCCTGGGAAGAGGAGGGAGTCTTATAATATTTTGATGAAGACTAGATACCTAGAAATTTAGACACAAAAGGTATGAAAGGACAATTTGTATGGAAAACAAAACACATGGATATGAGAAAGAAGGAATGATGGTGATGTCTGGTTACATGAAGAAAAATAAATTATATTTAGCTTCAGTATAGAAGCTATATAATAAATTTCTAAAGTAGTGGGGGAAATCTGAAAGAAAAGCAGAAATTTTGATTATGTAGGATGTGTTTCCAAATTAGAATAAATTAGAATATAGAGAGAGATGTTTGAAGAATTATTTTTCTAGTAGCTCCTTGTAATATACATTTGCAAGATGAGGGATTGAATTTAACCATGAAAAGTAAAGTAGTTAGAATAAAGTGTAATAAGAACTCAAAACAAAGTAGAAATGAGAATAATAAGTAAAAATGTTGAGCCAGGAGTACTTGCCATGGTAAACAAATATTATAATCAAATTTCAAGTAACAGAAAAAAATTCAATTAAATATATTCAAGAAATAAATCTGAGAAACTAGAGCATGATTCAGGGTTTAGGAATGAATCCCTGTGTTCCGTGTTTCATCCTAGGCGATTTGTATCACCTTACATGCCAATGACAACTAAATCTGTATTGTCAGTGATGACTTCTTCCCTACCTTTGGAATCAACATCCAATCTTCATTGGCAATTTAATGGGCTTCACAAACCTAAAATATGTTCAATTCTAGTTTTCAGCCAACACTTCTTCCCCCAACTTGTTTCTTCCCTAGGCTTACTAAAGTCAGTGGCTCAACCATCTTTTTAGGTAATCAAGAAAGAAAACAAAAAGTCATCTCTGAAGGCTCTCTTTCCCAGAACTAACAGGAGACAACAGGTCCTGTTGACTCTGACTCTAAAACCTCTCTGAAATCTCTCCTATCTGGCTATCCCCCTAGTCTGAGGCATCATCAACTGTTTGACTCTTAGCTTCCTCATTTGCTCATTTTTCAATCAAGACAGCAGCAGCAACCTCTTCATAATATAAACGGAGTCATGCCATAATTCCTACATAAAACAATAAACATTTTATTTAAATTAAAATTCTGAGCCCTCACCTGGCCTAACAGAATGTCTTCCCTGCCTGCTTTCCAGCTCTACCATGGATAGCTCTCTCCTTGCCTACTGGGCTCCTTCCATGTTGACCTTCTTTCTGTCCCCCAGATAACTGCCCCAGGATCTTTGTACTTACAGTTCACTTACAATACCTTTCTTCCCTGATAGTCCCTGGTCCCTGGCTCATTTCCTCTTCAAAGACATGTGATCACTCTATTTAAAGTATTCACCAGATCATGCTTCATCATTATTTTCCTAGTCACATTCCTCTAACTACTCCTTGTTACTATCTAGCTATTTTTCCTTTGTTAACCATCTATCTCCATTGTTGGCTAAAATAAAGATAATCTCAGCTCAGGAACCATACATATCTTGTTTAGGGCTACATTCCTGGGGCTAAGAATGATGCTTAGCATATTGTACACACGTCAACGTATTTGTTGTAAATAAATGATACTAAAATATAAATGAATTATTACTTTCACAATCAAAGAAGAATAAAAGGCAGAGATGTTTATGTTGATGGAAAGTTTTAAAGTTTTAGGTTAAATCTGAATTATTATCTATATTTATATTTTTCTTCCTTGTATACTACTAAAAAGACAGAAGAGGAAAAGAAAGAAGTGAACAAATTTTTAGATGAGAGATATCTGATACAGAATTGTGGCTGACTCAGAGGAAGTTTGTACGAATCGAGAACCAATGCAAACAAGCCAGTTGGGCCCAGCAGAATCTTTATGTATTCCACATTAGAAGCAACATATAATATACCTGGTGCGTTACAAAGGCTGTTAAAACAGGGAAACAGGAGGATTAATGGAAAGTCCCTGAGAGAACAGTTCGGCCTCCAGCTTCCCTTCTCTTCCTTCTCCCATACAGCACACCTTCCTATATCTTTCAGGAAATCTAAGGTTTAATTCAGCAGAAACGAATCTAAACAAATCTGAACTCAGGAACTTAAAACAACACAAGGCTGGGATGAAGCAGAAACTAAAAATGAGAATCATCAAACCCTTATTACCCTTCTCCCTTCTGCTTCTGAAATATCTGCAGTCAGGATCATAGCCCAAATTCTGTTCTGGTTTACTCATCTTTCAGGGAAAAAGATGTTCTCTGAAAACAGTGAATATCCCTAGATGATAAAGGTGTTTAATTGACATTTGGGGATCTTCCTGTAAACTTCCAAGTCCAAACCAAACATTCTGCTGTAATTTTAAATGTTGACTAATGATTCCTATCCAATTTCTAATCATCTTTATAGTCCCTCATTCTTAAACATCAACATATATCAAAAGATCAATACACATATGAAGAAAGCTTAAGAAGACAGCTTATAAAGCTTAAGAGCTTAGATGCAATCAGAGACCAAAACAAACTGGAAAAAGCCACCTGGAGAAAACAGAGGAAAAGAACAAAGTATACTTACAGAAATACAAACACAAAGTAAGGTAGTAGATTAGAAATCCACAGGCCCTACTTATCCCACAAAGAGACGAAGTTAACAATAATATATGAACCAGAAGACTTCTGTGAGAATGAGAACTCTGGGGACGAAATGAGCAAATGCAACATCCAGGCCATTGTATAACCAGGGTGGGACTCCAGCAAAAGGGGAAGGGAAACTTATAGTGCTTGGACTGCTATTTGTATTCCTCCTCCTAGACTGTATAAATGGAAACCTCATGCCCCCACACTGGGGCTCCTCTCTCAGAATGGAAAAAAAAAGAGTAGACTACACATCATAATTCTGGGTTGCTTTGGGGACTGGTTTCTGCCTTGCCTGATTAAGCACTGATGGGATTGGCACCAGAGTTTGAAAACAGAAGTAAGTAGCATGTTAAAGCTACAGTTTTATAGGGAGACAATAAGGAAGCAAAGACTTAAGAGGTGCTAGAACCTTCACCAGGGCTGCCTGCTGAGGGCGTTCCATGAAAAGATCGTACACAGCGGCTGAGAGATGTAATTGTTTTCAAAATGCCCAAATATTGGCAAAAAAATTATAGGGCATATGAAGAAGTAGGAAAACTCAGCCTAATCATCAGAAACAAAACTCTAGAAATTGACTCTAAGGAAACACAAATCTAAGAGCTTTCTGACAAATACTCTAGATTAACTATCATAAAAACACTCAATGAGCTAAAAGAAGACAGACAACTAAAATCAGGAAAATGATGTATTAGTAAAATGAGAATAATAACAAAGAAATAGAAACTATAAAAAAAGACCTAAAAAGAAATTCTGTAACTTAAAAATATAATAGTAGAACTAAACGATTTATTAAAAGAGTTCATTAGCACACTTAATCAGGTTGAAAAAATAATAAACAAAGAGTCCATTTGAAATCTTTGAGCTAGAGGGGAAAAAAAATAAAAGAAATGATAAAGAAAAGTGAAAATTTATGGGACTATCAAGTAGACCAATCTTTGCATAATGGGAATCTTAGAAAGAAGAGAGACATAGGGGCAGAGAGCTTATCTGAAGAAATGGTAGCTTAAAATCTCCCAAGTCAGAGGAAAGAAATTTACACACATACAAATTTAAAGAACCCTAATAATTCCAACTTGAATAAATTCAGCACACTAAGGCACCGTATAATCAAATTGTCTAAAGTTAAAGGCAAAGAGAGACTCTTGAATCAAGAGAAAAGTAATTTGGTTTTGTACAGGGAGCTGCCATAAGATTATCAGTGTCTTTCTCAGCAGAAACTTTGCAGGGATGATACAGTCAAAGAGCTATAAGCAAAACATCAACAAGCAAGAATACTGTATCCAGTGAAACTGTCCTTCAAAATGAGGGGAAAAGATTTCCTATTTAACAAATGGTGCTGGGTGAACTGGCTGGCAACCTGTAGAAGAATGAAACTAGACCCACACCCTTCATCATTAACTAAGACAGACTCTAGCTGGATTAAAGATTTAAACTTAAGACATGAAACTATCAAAATCCTAGAAGAAAGTGCAGGGAAAACTCTTGAAGGAATAGGCTTGGGTGAATATTTTATGAGGAGGACTCCCCAGGCAATTGAAGCAGTCTCAAAGATACACTAGTGGGACCTGATCAAACCAAAAAGCTTCTGTATAGCTAAGAACATAGTAAGTATAGCAAGTAGACAGCCCTCAGAATGGGAGAAAATATTTGCAGGTTATGCCTTCAACAAAGGTTTAATAACCAGAATCCACAGGGAACTCAAACGTATTAGCAAGCAAAGAACAAATGATCCCATCTCAGGATGGGCAAAGGACTTGAAGAGAAACTTCTCTAAAGAAGATAGGCGCATGGCCTACAGACCTATGAAAAAATGCTTACCATCTTTAGTCATCAGAGAAATGCAAATAAAAACTACTTTGAGATATCACCTAACTCCAGTAAGATTAGCCCACATAACAAAATCCTAAAACCAGAGACGTTGGCGTGGATATGGAGAAAAGGGAACACTTCTACACTGCTGGTGGGAATGTACACTAATATGTTCCTTTTGGAAGGATGTTTGGAGAATACTTAGAGGTCTAAAAATTGACCTGCCATTTGATCCTATAATTCCTTTACTAGGTATCTACCCAGAAGACCAACATTCACATTATAACAAAGATATCTGTACCAGAATGTTTATTGCAGCCCAATTCATAATTGCTAAGTCATGGAAGAAGCCCAAGTGCCCATAGATCCACGAATGGATTAATAAATTGTGGTACATGTATACCATGGAATATTATGCAGCCTTAAAGAAAGATGGAGACTTTACCTTTTTCATGGATGGAGTTGGAACATATTCTTCCTAGCAAAGTATCTCAAGAATGGAAGAAAAAGTATCCAATGTACTCAGTCCTACTACCAAGCTAATTTATGGCTTTCATATGAAGGCTATAACCCAACTATAGCACAAGAATATGGGGAAAGGGGCAAGAGAGGGGAGGGGAGGGGTGAGGTTGGGGTGGAGGAAGGGTAAATGGTGGGGCCACACCTATGGTGCATCTTAGCAGGGTACAGGTGAACCTTACTAAATGCAGAATACAAATATCTTCATACAATAACTAAAATGCCATGAAGGCTATGTTAATCAGTTTGATGAAATTAGTTCAGATTGTGTATGAACCAGCACATTGTACCCCTTGATTGCACTAATGTAAACAGCTATGATTTAATAATAAAAATAATAAAAAAAGAGGGAGAAATTGACACTTCCCTAAATAAATTAAAGCTGAGAGAGTTCATTACTAGTAGACCTAACCAACCTCAATAAGAAATGCAAAGGGGAAAATATTTCAAATTGAAATGAAAAGAAGATAAATAGCAGTATAAAACTTTATGAAAATATAAATTATCCTACTCGAGATAAATATGTAGACAAATATAGCAACCTGTACTCTCATAATTTTGGTGCATAGAATTCAAGTGACAGACCTAAAAAAATTAAATCTATGTTAACTAGTGTGTAATAGATGAAGATGTAATTTGTGACAACAACATAAAGTGAAGGTAGAGCAGTAAAGGAGCAGAGTTTTCATATGTGATTGAAGTAATCAGTTTAAAATAGAATGCTATGATTTTACAATGTTTTGTTTAATTCTAATCATAATCAAAAAGAAAATATCTATGGGAAAATACACAAAAGGAAATGAGAAGATAACCAAAACATATCACTACAAAGAGAAAAAAAAAGCACAAAAGAGGCCATTAAGAGAAAAAAAAAAAAGGAACAAAGAAACTATAAGATATACAGAGAAAACAGAATGAAAACAGTTAGTTCTGCTTAGAAAATACCTTGATATAAGTGAAAATAAAAATACAGCATACCAACATTTATGGGACATAGTAAAACTATCACTAAAGGGAAGGTTATACCTGCAAATATGTACCTTAAAAAAGTTCTAAGATTTTCTCTGACTTAATCATTATATAGTCTAGACATGTAAAAAGAATTACACTTAACCTCCATAAATATATACAAATATTTGTGGCAATAAGAAATTGTTTCCATTTGTTAACATTTTCAGCTATTTCTTTTCTCAGAGTTACAAAGTTCTCTTTATAGAGATCTTTCATGTCCTTTGTTAGGTAAATTCCCAGATATTTCATCTTCTTTGGCACTATTGTAAAAGGAATAGAGTCATTGAATATATTTTCAGCTTGACTATTGTTGGCATATATAAAAGCTACTGACTTGTAAGTATTAATTTTGTATCCTAAGATGCTGCTGTATTCCTTGATGATTTCTAAGAGTTTTGAAGTTGAGTCCCTGGGATTTTCCAGGTATAGGATCATATCATCGGAGAAGAGTGAGAATTTAATCTCCTCTGACCCTATTTGGATACCTTTGATCACCTTCTCTTGCTGATGGTGATGGCTAAGACTTCCATTATTATGTTGAATAGCAGTGGAGACAGTGGGCATCCTTGCCTCATTCCTGATATGAGTGGAAATATTTTCAATTTTACACCATTCAATATGATATTTGCTGTTGGTTTGCTATAGATGGCCTCTATCAGTTTAAGAAATGTCCCTTCTATGCCTATTTTTTAAAAGTGTTCTGATCATGAAAGGATGCTGGATATTATCAAAGGCTTTTTCTGCATCAATTGAGAGAATCATATGGTCTTTGGTTTTTCTTTTATTGATGTGATGTATTATATTTATAAATTTGCGTATGTTGAACCAACCCTGTAACCCTGAAATAAACCAACTTGATCATGGTGTATAAATTTTTGATGTGTTGCTGAATTCTGTTTGCTATGATCTTATTGAATATTTTTGCATCGATATTCATTAATGACATTGGTCTATAATTTTCTTTCTTTGTTGGATCCTTTCCTAGTTTGGATATCAGGGTCATATTTGCTTTATAGAATGTTTTGGGAATTATTCCTTCTTTTTCTATGCTTTGGAAAAAGTTGTACAATATAGGTACTAGTTCCTCTTGAAAGGTTTGGTACAATTCAAATGTGAAGCCATCTAGTCCCAGACTTTTCTTTTTGGGAGATTTCATATTGTTGATGCTATTTCAGTTATTGATATAGGTCTATTCAAGATTTCTAATTCTTTCTGGTTGAGTCTAGGAAGGTGGCATGCTTCCAGGTATTGGTACATTTCCTTCAGATTTTGATATTTCTAGGAATAGAGATTTTTATAATAATATTGAGGATTTTTTAAATTTCTGAAGTGTCTGTTGTTATTTTTCCTTTATCGTTTCTGATAGATGATATTAGAGATTTTACTTTTCTATTTCTGGTTAGGTTGGCTAAAGGTTTATCAGTTTTGTTTATCTTTTCAAAAAACCAACTTTTTGTTTCATTGATCTTCTGAATGATTCTTTTGTTTTCATTTCATTTAATTCTTCCCTAATTTTGGTTATTTCTTTTCTTCGGCTGGGTTTGGGGTTGGAAGATTCTTCCTATTCCAGTTGCTTGAGATGATCCATTAAGTCATTAACTTCCTCTTTTCCTGTTTTCTTGATGAAGGCTTCCAATGCTATAAACTTCCCTCTTAGACTGCCTTTGCAGTATCCCACAGGTTTTGATAATTTGTGTCTTCATTATCATTTTGTTCCAAAAATTTGGTGATTCCCTTCTTAATCTCATCTTTGACCCAGCTATCATTCAGTCTAAGATTATTTAGTTTCCATGACTTTGTTTGAGTATGAAGATTCCTGTTGCTGTTGAGTTCACCTTTCATTCCATGGTGGTCCAAGAAGATACAAGCAATAATTTCTACACTTTTAAATTTGATGAGGTTAGACTTGTGTCCTAGGATATGACCTATTTTGGAGGATGGACCGTGGGCTGATGAGAAGAATGTATATTCAGTTTTATTTGGGTGAAAGATTCTGTAGAGGTCTGTAAAGTCCATTTGTTCTCGGGTCAGGTTTAAGTCTAATATTTCTTCATTTAGTTTCTTCTTGGAGGATCTATCCAAAACTGTCAAAGGGGTGTTAAAATCTCCAACTATTATAGTGAAGGAAGATATCAAGTTGTTCACATCCATTAGGGTCTGCTTTATGAATTAATGAGCATGCAAGTAGGGTGCATAAATGTTAATTTTGGAAATCTCTTCATGTTGGGTGTTTCCCTTGACAAATATGTAGTGACCTTCCTTATCTTTCTATATCTTTGTAGGTTTAAAACCAGTTGTATCTGCTACTAAAATTGCAACCCCTTCTTTTTTCTGGTTTCCATTTGCCTGTATTATACAAATCCATCCCTCACACCCAGAGTCTATTTTTATCCCTCAAGGTAAGATGAGATTCTTATATACAACAGATATTGGATCTGAGTTTATGTATCCAGTCTAGCCTGTACCTTTTTTGGAAAAATATACCATGCTTATGGCTAGGAAGAATCAACATTGTTAAAATGTCCATACTACCCAAAGCAATCTACAGATTTAATACAAACCCTAATAAAGCACCATTGTCATATTTTAAAGAACTTGAAAAAATAGTAATTTGTTTTATATGGAATCAGAAAAATCCTCAAATAGCAAATATATTACTCAGAAATAAGAACAAATCAAGAGGTATCAAATTACCAGTATAGACTTCTAATAGTATAGACTTCAGGCTATACTATTCATCTATAGTGATCAAAACAGCATGGTACTGGCACAAACACAAAGTGGTAGATTTACGGAACAGAATAGAGAACCAAGAGATGAACTTAGCTATTTATTGTCATTGGATCTTTGACAAGCCTATCAAAAATATTCAGTGGGAGAAAGACTCCCGATTTAACAAATGGTGCTGGTGAACTGGCTGGCAACCTGTGGAAGACTGAAATTGGACCCTCACTTTTCTATTTACAAAAATTTTCCTCACCATTCACAAACATTGATTCTCCCTGGATAAAAGATTTAAACTTAAAACATGAAACTATAAAAATACTAGAAGAGAGTGCAGGGAAAACACTTGAAGAAATTGGCCTGGGAGAATATTTTATGAGGAGGACCCCCCAGGCAATTGAAGCAATGCCAAAAATATATTACTGGGATTTGATCAAACTAAAAACCTTTTGTACAGCCAAGAGCACAATAAGTAAAGCAAACAGACAACCTTCAGAATGGGAGAAGATTTTTGAAGGTTATGCTTCCGACAAAGGTCTGATAACTAGAAACTACAGAGAATTCAAACTAACCAATAAGAAAAGAATAAATAACCCCATTTCTATGTGGGCAAGAGACTTGAATATAAATTCTGATGAAGACAGGTGCATGGCCTACAAACACATAAAAAAAATGCTCATCATCCTTAATCATCAGAGAAATGCAAATCAAAACCACTTTGAGATATCATCTAACTCCAGTAAGATTAGCCCATACCACAAAATACCCAAACCACAGATGTTGGCATGCACAGGGAGAGAAGGGAACACTTCTACAATGCTGGTGGGAATGCAAGGTAATATGACCTTTTTGGAAAGAAGTTTGGAAAACACTCAAGGAACTAAAAGTACACCTACCATTCGATCCTACAATTTCTCTACTAGGTATACACCCAGATGATCAAAAATCATTTTACAACAAAGACATTTGCACCAGAATGTTTATTGCAGCCCAATTCACAATAGCCAAGACATGAAAACAGCCCAAGTGCCCATCAACCCATGAATGGATTAACAAATTGTGGTATGTGTACACCATGGAATACTAGGCAGCCATAAAAAGAAGATTTCACATCTTTCATATTTACTTGGATGGAGCTGGAACATATTCATCTTAATAAAGTATCTCAAGAATGGAAAAAAAAGTATACAATGTACTTAATACTACTATGAAATCAATATATAATCACCTACACACTCATATGAATGGCAAACATAACTATAGTCAAGAAAGTAGAAGGGAAGAAGAGAGCGAGGGGAGGGGAAGGGGGATATGGGAGGAAGGAGGGTATTTCGGGGGCCCTCACCTAATGTGCATGATACAATGGTACATTTCAAAACTATTAAGAATTGAGTATAATTGTGATGGATGTGTTACTTAGTTCAATGTAAGCATTTCACATTGTGTATCGAGGCAGTACCCTGAACCCCATAAATGCATCAATGTACAAAGTTATTATTTAATAAAAAATAATAATAATACAATAAATTTTTTAAGAGCTAAAAGTTCTCAAATCAAAAAACTAAACTTTACACCCCAAGAAACAAGAATAAATTAACAAGAAAAAAAGAGAAATTGTAGAAGGTTCAATACAGAAAAAATTATCCATGAAAAGAAAGGAGTTAATAATGTTGACACATCAGCAACTTTGAATACAGAGCAATACCTTCCCAATTAGGCCAAAAAAATAATTCAGTTTAGAATATCATCCTATGCTAAGCCATTAATCACTTAGAATTATAGATTTTTTGACTTAACATGTACTTCAGCAAACTTAGGAGAAAAAATGGAGAATTGGAAACAAACTCAACAAAAAAGTGGGATTTGAGAAATCATGGGTCAAACCACCCAGGAATATGGGAAATACCAGGACTATGCGGTGTTCCCAGTTTAAGGAACTGCCAGTCCAGATTACACATCAGAGCTTGTCGGTAGTTACTGAGCATTTGGAAAACTCATTCATTTGGTGTGAAGTCTGTATGGTAAACTGTAAAAAAATAGCAACAGATAAATAGAAAACAAAGACATTTAATAAAAAATAAAATGGTCACTACCTACTTTGTTATTAAAAAGGAAACATATAAATTACTCCGTGGCTCATCAATGATCAATTCTGACCTGATTTAATAATTTAAATCTGAACTTATTTAACCAAAAAACTGTAATAAAAATATATTAACAGAATGAGGCCAAGAAGGGAAAGTGGATATGGATGCCTAGAAAATTTAATTTTGCAATAACTACAATAAAAAGCCCAGAGATAATACACAAAGTCGATAAATCAAAAGAGAACTGCATAATCACATTATTAAAGGGAATGGAAAAAGTCTAATTAAAATAATTGAACAATTATATCTATAGGCCAGGACTAGGGTTAGCTAGATATGGAGAACAATAACTTCTCATTTTCTCTTGCTCATATGTTAGTAATATTTTATTTTTTAACATACATGCAGATTTTTATTTGTGGATAAAAAAATTTAGTAACTCCCACCAACCCTTGCTAACACACACTTTCATGCACTAGTCATTAAATTGGGAATTGGTTACAAATTCACACACACAAAAAAAATTCTTAGTTTCTGGCAGGGTTCTAAGAAGCAAAGTTCATGGAGTGTAAGCAGTGACAGTACACTGATTGTGGCATGGAGCTCAACTGTGAGTACTTCAGGTATGAACAAAAATGTCACATAGCAGGTACCAAGTTGAGCAAAACTTGTTCTTTGAAAGTATTAATAATTTGTATAGAGATTGTAAGATTAAAAAGTAGCTTATAAAAAAATAAGAAATAAAAAGTAGCTTATATAATTCTCTCTCAGACCAATTTGTAGACAATGCTTTACTAAATATATTCCAGATTTTCATATAATTTCATATGGGGTTATGAAATTCAAAACATTATTTATATACACTGGCTAAATCATAGATAAATGCTTTTGATCACTGTTGATACTACATTGCAGAAAAACTACTCTGGCTCATGCCTGTAATCTAGCACTTCAAGAGGCCAAGAAAGGAGGATTCTTTGAGATTAGGGGTTTGAAACCAGCCTGAGCAAAAGTGAGGTCCCATCTCTACTCAAAAGAGGAAAAAACTATGTGAGTATTATTGGTACAGTCTCAGCTATCCAGGAGGCTAAAGCAGCTAGATCACTTGAGCCCAGGAATTCGAGGTTTCAGTGAGCAGTGATAACGCCACTGCAGTCTAGCTGGGGTGACAGAGTAAGACTGCGTTGTATTTAAAAAAAAAAAAAAAGAAAAACCTTCCCACCCCACCCCCAAAACCCTGGAAAAACCCTTCTCTCTCGTGTTTCTTGATAAAATTGTCACCATAATGAGTGACCTATCAAACTATGTCTAACTGTGGTGACTATAGATTCTAGGCCTCTCTAGGAACAGTAGGTGTTTAGAACCCACTGACATCCCAAGGCAAAGAAATCGGAATTAAAGAAGTCATTTCAATGTGCCTATGAAGAAAAACAATGCCAATACTAGAATGCAAGGGGCAAAGGTTCATTTTAATCAAAACAAAGTACATTTTTAACCAAATTAATTCATAACTATTCCACAAGAGCCTGTTAGAATATTGTTAGCAGAAGAAAGGTCCGTGATAATTAGTCAGGAAAATAAAAGTGATAATGGCTGACAACCATTAATTTTTTAAAAAAGTATATTCAAAATGATCCTGAAATAACAAAGAGAATCAAGTTGGTCAATAAGAGTTTTCATGAATTTTTATAATCTATGGTCTAGGAATGCCATAATTTAAGTTTTACTTAATTATTTCATTTACTTTCCATAGTTTAAGAATTTACTAGTATGTAATTTAATAGTAACTTAAATTATGCCTCTGGTTTATGGCATACAAAGGAAAATATGGATATTTTGGGGGGTGGGAGGGATTACTATTATTTGATATTCCCCACATTTATGTAAAGTAGTTCAGCTGTAGTCATTATCGATATATATAGCACCTTTAATACCTAGGGGTAACAAACAAAATTGAGGTGAATTTACAGTTAATCTTAAAAGTTAAATAACAAAAGAATAAACACCCGTCTACATAAATCAAGTAAACTCTCAACTTTAATTAAAATTTCAATTAAAACCCCTCTAAAACCAGTGTGTCTGAATGAATATGTTCACATATAATGAGTCTTTAAAAGGACTCACTAATTTCAAGCACTAGTTGTCATTTCTGTTCATAATAAGTTTTCATATGGAACTCCAAACAGTAGGTTTGTAAAAAAGGTTCCTGAGCTTAAAGGGAAAATGAGCAGAAAGTAACAGTTGAAACAAGTCTTGAAATAATAGCTAACATTAGGAGTTTGGATATATTCACTCGGTTTAATCCTTATAACAATGACCTGTGGTGGGTTCTATGATTATCCTCATTTTACAGCTGAGAAAATTTAAGAGTGCAACAAAATTAATTAATTTGCTGAAGGCCATCCATTTCAATGTGATACCTCCTTTTCATGGACTTTTAAGTTATTAAGAGAAGAGCCAAAGGTTTCCACTCATACTGTCCAATTTATAACCACAGTTCCCCTGGAGTCTGCCCTTAGCCTTCAATAATGAATCTACCCTGCCTTAGTGACCCAGAAGTTCACAGCTGTTTCCTGGTGTTTATATCTGCCAGTATATACAGCTTTACTATGTATCTGATTTAGGACTGACATTGGGATTTATATATAAAAGAATACTAGGGCTCTGCCTACAGTCTGGAGCCAGCCTGACATGGACAGGGCAGTTCTGGTTTGATAAAATTCTTAATAATTCAAAATAAGAAAAATCTATTTAAATGGGTTCTTCAAAAAGGTAAACAATTTCCATTTTTATGAACGACTGTTATTAAATCCCTACTATGTAATGTTTTCATGAGGTGTAAAACTACTTTTAATATTGGACAGCTGTAGAAAACTGTAGGGAGCTGTTTTCCCTTAAATATTAGTCAACTTCCTCATTTTCTGAATGAAGAACGTGAAAGCGAAGAAGTTACGTGATTTGCCTAAGATCTTATATTCTTCAGAAACAGAAAGCCACAACGCAAATGTAGGTCTGTCTCCAAGCTTCCATGCAGGTGTCATAAGAAAGCTAAACTGATTATGTTAAAATTTGAAACTAATATATCATTTAAATAATTGATAACACTGAAGACAAACAAAATAATCTTACCTGTAAGAACCGTACATCACTTTCTGGCAGTCAACTAACAAAAATTTCTGTTCCATTTTTCCATGGAATTTTGCCCCCGATTTTGAAACATAATCTTGGCCTTTAACTGTCCGCACACGAATATTCTAGAATTATACGTAAGTGTAAAGTGAAAATTATGGCTAGAAAGGGGATATTTTAAAAAATAAAAGTGCATTATCAAGATAAAATCTTGATACCACCCCTCAAAATTACCTCAATTCTTGAATAATATAAAAAATTTAGTGAAAAGAAAATTTCACATTGTGTCCTAAAAATTAAATATTTAAGGAAAATAATTACTTAAGTTACATATTTTTAACATAGCTTAAATAGGAAATATTACTATACATTTATACAGAATGGTTTCATAAATCACTTAGGATCTTATTATAATATAACATTTTGGGTTATAGTATCATGATGATATGAATAAAATAACTTAAATGAAAATCTGTTCTCCTTTTAAAAAGTTAAATGTGACTGAAAACGTGAAGCCAAAGTACTTTGATAAGCAAAATCTGCTGGATCATAGAAGCACTTGAGTCAGCAGTTTCAAGGTTGTGAGTATAAAACTGATGCTTAAGTGTGGTTGGTAGTGAAGTTAACTCAGAAGATTGTTTCTCTAAGAAAAGCACACTATAAAACCCTCATGGAGATGTATGTTTTCAGTCGTATTATGAAAAGTACAGAATGATCAATATACCACCTTAAATACATGTAGATTTTTTTACTTTTGCATTAACTTACCTTCACATGCCCTAAATTTAACTTAGATAACAATGGTACACAAAATACTTGAGGAAAAAACAAACAAACATAGAATTCTTACCCTGAGACGTTGAACTTGACAACCCTGTTTCTCAGTCATATTTAGAAAATGACTAAAACTGGACTCATCAAGCAGAATGTATACAGATATCCCTCGAGTTGATGCCTCCACTATTTCTTTGAAAATATCCACATCTGTAAATATATCCATTACTAAGGCAATCACCTGTTAAAGATAAGAATATGAAACAATTTTAGATACTTAAATGAGAAAGATGAAGAAATAGCTAAATTTCAGTACAGATAAAACAAAAGTACAAAAATATACATATAAATATACAGGAATGTTCACAAAATGTTCTCAAATATAAAACTTACTAAAAATGAACAAATGACTACATGCAGATTTTCTACCAGGAAGTACTTTTCATTTCAGCTTTGAGTTCAAGGGAATCTGCATTTCAGTAGGATTTGAATGAAGGGCAAATTCAAATCATGGGCTGGATAGGGCCGCGTAGAAACCAATGTTACAATTTTTCTTCAGAGCCATGTTCAGGGAAAAGTAAAACTTCTAGAACTAGTTGTTAAGAATAAGGTCTTGAGAAACTAGGACAGAGCAAAAAATTCTTTTAGACATAGAAATATATCTAGGAAAGAATGAAATATGGAGAAAAGGTTAAAGAAGACTTTAAAACTAGAAAATTAAATAAGAAGCCATCCCTTGGAATATGTGTGGGATTGGCTCCCCCATAGATAGCAAGAAGCACGTGCTCAAGTCTGGCTCTCGGCCCTACAGAAGCTGTGTGTCCACAAAATAGGCCCTCTATGCGGAGTTTTGTATCCACATAGATGGTTGAAAAAAATTCCTGCATAAGTGGACCCACGCAGTTCAAACCCATGTTTTTCAAGGGCCAACTGTACCTACTTAAAATTAACTTAGCAGACAGAATAAGCAAAAGAAGAAACATCAATAAAAAAGTGACAGGAGTTAGAAAGTAAATGCAGAGGAAAATACTCTAAAGAACAGACCCCTAAAATGGAAAGAGTCTTTGTTGATGATTGAAAATAAAACCATTGCTGACTCTGAGAACAATGAGAGGGAAAAAAGGTTGAAAGAAGAAAAAAAAATCATTTAATTGGTTGACCACCTATTAATGCGCCAGATAAATTTATTGATGACCTACTCTATGCCAGACAAGGACAAAATTTGTGCCTTTGTGAAGCTTACATTCTAATGGAGGAAGACACAGCAAGCGTTAAACATAATAAATAAGTTGTATAATGAATTGTAAGTTTGGGGGGGGAATGTAGAGTGGGAAAAGGGAATCATAGGTTTCAGGAAATTAGGAAGGAAAAGTTTGGGAGTTGCAGGGCAGGTTTCGTTGAGATAGTGTCTTTTCACCAAAGACTTAAAAGGATTTGAAGGTATGCACATGAGTATCTTGAGGAGAGGTGAGTTCAGGCAGAGGAAACCACTAGTTCTTCTCTGGCATATTCAAGAAACAGCAAGGAGACGGTCAGAAAGAAAATGATAAAGGGAGAATTACCACATTGTCTTAAGGGCAATCTAAAGTTTTAGTGTTTTTATCTAAGAATGTAAGCTATTAGAGGGCTTTAAGTTAAAGTCATATTATGATCTGTTTATATTTTGAAAGGACTGTTCTGGTTACTGTGTTAAGGACAGACTTGAAGGATGGTGGCAGGCGTAGAAACAGGGGGATCAGTAGAACTATTGGGGCAATTCCAGTGGGAGGTGCTGGTGGCTATGACTAGGATGGTAGTGTGAGTGACGAAATGGTCAGATACTGAATACATTTCAACCTAAACAACCTGTGGATGGATTGAATGTGAGGTGTGAGAGTGAAAGAAGGAAAGAGAATAACTAAAATTTTTAGCCTCACTGACCTGAAAAAACAGAGTTGTCATCAGCTGCAGTAAACTATACGTGCAGGATTAAAATGGAAAGTTAAGTTTGAGGAGCTTAAGTATTAAAGTGGAATGCTGAGCAGAGAGGTCAGGGGTGAGGTCATAGTTAAAGACAAGTCATCAAGCAAGAGAGGATGTATACAATGGCCAAGAATGAAGCTCCTCCGGGACACTGAAGTTAACAGGTCTCACGTGAAAGGAAGTACCAGCAAAGGAGACGGAGCCACAGAACAGGCGGAATCCCGAATGCCAACCAGAGCCAGAGCACCTGTCAGGAGCCTGGCGTACTCTTGAGAATCAAATCCCACTGCCAGGCCTCGGGCAGTTTCAGTGAAGTGGAAATAGAAAAAGTCACATTGGAAAGCATTTAAGAGAGAATCAGGAAGAGATACTGGATTTAGCGAGTATAAACAACTATTTTTTGTATAATTTGACTATTCTAGGAAACAGAGAAATACAGCAGTAGCAGTGGGGAAAATTGGATAAAGAAAAGTTGCACTGTGTTTCTATTTATTTTGAAATTGACAGATAAAATTGTACGTGTTTGTCATGTACAACATGATGTTAAGACGTGGAATCACCCTTAAATGTTCATCAGCAGACGAACGGACAAAGTAAATGTGGTATATATTGCACACGTGCGTGTGCGTGCACACACACACTCTCAGGATACTATTCGGCCATAAAAAAGAACAAAATCCTCCCGTTTGTGACAATATGAGTGAATGCGAAGGGCATTATGATAAGTGAAATAAGGCAGGTACAAAGACAAAATCCACATGATCTCACTCACATGTGGAAACTAAAGATGCTTTGTTTCAAGGTGAAATAATATTATGTTTCTATGCTAATGAAACACTCCTGGAAAAATGAAAAATTAATGGTGCAAGAGGAGAGGTGAGGTGAAGTGACAAAGAAGAAAATTTCTGGAGCAACGTCTTAGAGTAGGTAATAAAAGGTATAATCTACTAGGGCAGAAATAAGCGAATTATAGCACAGAGAGGAGAGCGCAGTAAATAATCCGATACTCATGATAGGAAGCTGGAAGGTGCGGATGCTGCGGAAGACGAGCTGGGAGAGTGGTGCTGGGAAATTCTCTGCACTGCTTTGCTCCGCGTGGTGGAAAGCAGGGTCCTCAACTGAGAGTGAGAATTCCAGAACACATTTTAGAGTGTTGAGGGAAAGGGTTTTAAGGTGTCATCTAGGAAGATAAGAAAGAAAATAAACTAAGGAAATGCAGTAGGATTGCCAGTTAGCTTTAGCACTGACATGAAAGAACTTTAAGGTCCAATCTAGTGGTGAATTAGTCTTCAACCTGGCTCAGCTGCAGGGCTGCATGTATGTAGAGGATGCCAAGAGCCTAACGACTTCTGAGCAAGATGATCTGCAGCTGTGGGGGCGGGCCCTCGGGCAATTCGTCCGCAGGTGCTCCTTGCTGAGAGAGAACAGGAGCCCATGGAGAGCCTTGGGCACGTAGTCATTATCTAATACTCCCCTCACCTGTCTTGTGCTGTCTCAAAAAAAGGCTACTGTGGAGGTTGCTCGGGGCTACCCTGCAATCAAGGTTAGCCCTCTTCCTTCAAACTTGTAGTTCTAATCCGCCTCTCGCCTGGTTCCTTTCTGCGGCGATCAAGACCAGGGCCATAGGGGTCGCGACAGGTACAGAGTAGGCAGAGTTTAGTTTAACCATGGCTGTCCTTTTGCCCTGAGTGTGTAACAAACTGAGAGAGGGCAGGGGTATTGAAGCTATGTATAAGGTGGAGCGGCTGAAGTGATTGTGTACTTTAAACTGGACATAAAGAAGAGAGAGGGTATGAAGAATGTGAGAGGCAGTGAAATGGGCCTATGATCAAAGAATTAGAGGTGCTGCTGGGGCTTAAGAACACTTAGATATTAAGAGATTATTGCTAATATTTTAGGTTTAATAACGATCTTCTTTATACATGTTAATATAGCTACAGATGAAAACAGCATGCCTTGTATTGACATCACATTATAACAAATGAAACAAAATTGGCCCTGACTTGATATCTGTTGAAGTTGGTTGACTGCACATGAGAATTCTGTATCCTATTTATTCTACTTTTGAAACTGTCTATAACACAAAGTTTTTTAAAAAATTAAAAAGACATGAATATTTGTTTTCGTTTTTTTCTGTATTTCTCAGATCTTGTTTTATTGTTTTTATTATTAAATCATAGCTGTGTACATTAGTGCAATCAAGGGGTACAATGTGCTGGTTTCATATACAATCTGAACAATTTTCATCAAACTGATTAACATAGCCTTCATGGCATTTTCTTAGTTATTGTATGAAGACATTTGTATTCTGCATTTAGTAAGGTTCGCCAGTACCCTTGACAAGAATATTTGATTGTAGCAGATACAAGACCTAGAAAGCCAGATGTATCAGCAGAGGTAGTGGTTAGTCACATGGGGCTCTCTGAATCAGTTTACACAGGATCTGCATGATATAGGCCATGACATTTTCAAAAATATGTTTGGGAGTCAATGGCTGGGTTGTATTAAGAAGAGATCAGGAAGCCAGGTGTGATGGCTCATGCCTATAATCCCAGCACTCTGGGAGGCGAAGGACGGTGGATTGCTTGAGTTCAGGAGTTTGAGAGCAGCCTGAGCAAGAGTGAGACCTTGTCTCCAGTGAAAATAGGAAAAAAAAAACACACTAGCTGAGTGGGGTGGCAGCTGCTTGTAATCCCAACTACTCGGGAGGCTTGGGCAATAGGATTGCTGGAGCCTAGGAGTTTGAGGTTGCTGTGAGCTATGACGCTACTGCGCTCCACCCAGAGCAAAAGAGTGAGACTCTCTCTCAAAAAAGAAAGAAAGAAAGAAGAGGTCATGAGAGGACAAGAAACTGGTCTTCAGAAAGATCTCTTACACGTGTACTGAAACTGCAAGGAATTGAGACAAGGAATGTTGGAAAAAGGAATAGAGAGTAGGAGCAAAAATTATCAAGGAACAAGAGGGAGCAGAATGAACTGAGAGGAGCCACACACACACAGTACACCCGAGAACGTTTCGGATATCTTGTGACCATGTAAGACGGGGAGCAAAGCTATAGACGATATATGAACTCATTTTCATCCACTATAACATGATGTTTAAACCAAACACTATATGATGCTCAAATTATATCAATGATGACATTCTTCAAACTGCTTGCAGAACATACTCCAATCAGATTTTCTCTAGGAAGAACGATTTCAATCGTTCCAGTGGCCTCGAGCATTCCTTCTCTTTCTTATAAATGGTATGAGGAACTAGATGAAGGGAGAAGCTAGTGATTAATCACCTCACCTATGTGTATGAATACTTTCATAACATCAAATAGAAAAATCTTTAAATTGCGGCTAAAACAACTGATGCATCCACAATACACAAATGAGTTGTGTAATGAAATATGGACATTGGCATAAAGAAAATGTCTGTATTATGAATTTATTTTACAAAATGACTTTTAAAAATGCATGGTTAATGCAGTGTGGCATTAATGTTTTTAACTAGAAAAAAATCTTTTAAAGCAATAAACATGATTATGTAACATGATGTTTTTAAATCAGTATATCTAGAAATTTATTTTTAACTTGCCAGGTAGTCTCAAGTTAACAAAATTATTTTAGACCTTGGAAATGAATAAAAACACATTCCCAGGACACATAAAGGCTTTTGTTTGCAAAAAGTAATTGAAGTCACTCAGCCACTGGGTGATTCTGTCCTGCCAAAGGGAGAACAAATGGCAGGCTTTCTTGCACGACAGGTAATATTCAAGTTCACTGGATTAGGGTCCGGGAGACCAGAGGACATCACTTTGACAAGTTATCTGATGTTAACGAAGTCAGCTCGCTTCTCAGGACTTCTGTTTCCTTGTGTCATCACTTGATGTCTTGGAAGATTACATGAAAGTTACAGAAAATTTCAGCTATGCCACAAAAGGCAAAATAAAGTGTAGCTATTTTTTAATGATAAGGCTGTATTCCTGGGAAGGAAAAGTAATTAGAAAAGAGGCTCAGTACCTGTGGCTCAACGGGCTAAGGCACCAGCCATGTACACCTGAGCTGGCGGGTTCGAATCCAGCCTGGGCCCGCCAAACAACAATGACGGCTGCAACCAAAAAATGGCCAGGCGTTGTGGCGGGCGCCTGTAGTCCCAGCTACTTGGGAGGTGGAGGCAAGAGACTCGCTTGAGCCCAGGAATTGGAGGTTGCTGTGAGTTGTGATGTCACAGCACTCTATCCAGGGTGACAGCTTGAGGCTCTGTCTTAAAAAAATAAATAAATAAATAAAAATAAATCCTAGCTTCATGACACAGTTGCGGTGATGACACTCTTCTTAGACCTGTAATCAAGGAACATTAAA
>CAUYRH010033493.1:0-29074 GCA_963574655.1 Perodicticus potto | reverse complement strand
AGAACGTGTATTCAATTTTATTAGGATGAAATGTTCTGTAGATGTCTGTTAAATCCAGTTGTTGAATGGTTAAGTTTAAATCTAAAATTTCTTTACTTAGCTTCTTTTTGGAGGATCTATCCAACACTGCTAAAGGAGTATAAAATCTCCAACTACTATGGAGCTGGAGGAAATCAAGTTATTCATGTCTATTAGAGTTTTTCTTATAAACTGAGGTGCAGTCTGGTTGGGCGCATAAATATTAATAATTGAAATCTCATCATATTGAGTGGTACCTTTAACAGTTATGAAATGCCCGTCTTTATCCTTCTTTACTTTGGTTGGTTTAAAGCCTATTGTATCTGGAAATAAGATTGTGACACCTGCTTTTTTCTGTTTTCCATTTGCCTGGAATATAGATGACCATCCCTTCACCTTGAGTCTAAATTTATCTTTTAAGCTAAGGTGAGATTCTTGTGTGAGGCAGATATCTGACCTGAGTTTTTGTTTCCAGTCAGCCAACCTATGCCTCTTTAGAGGACAATTCAAACCATTCACATTAACTGAAAGTAATGATAAATCTTTAGAAAGTCCAGTGGACATTTTTAGTCATTTCATCACTGTGGAAGATGAAATTTGATAAATATCCTAGAGAGCTGGCTTAGTTATAACAAATTTCTTCAACATGTGGATATCGTTGAAGGATTTAATTTCTCCATCGTAAATGAAACTCAGTTTAGCTGGATACAAGATCCTGGTTTGAAAGTTCTTTTGTTTTAGAAGATTGAAAGTCGATGACCATTCTCTTCTAGCTCGAAAGGTTTGATCAGAGAGATCTGCAGTTATTCTAATATTCTTCCCCTTGTAGGTAATGGATTTCTTACATCTGGCTGCTTTCAGAATTTTCCCCTTCACATTAACTTTCGTGAACTTAATTATGATGTCCCTGGAGGATGTCTTATTTGGGTTGGGTCGTGCTGGGGTTCTGAAACTGTCTGCTATCTGAATTTCAGACTCTCTTGGCATGTCTGGAAAGTTCTCTTTCATAATCTCATAAAGAAGAGACTCTGTGCCTTGTGACGCCACGTCATCGTTTTCAGGTATCCCTATAAGGCGAATATTGGTTTTCTTCGAGTTGTCCCAGAGCTGTCTGAGAGAATGATCTATTTTTGCCTTCCATTTCTGTACCTCTTTGGAAGTTTGGGAGTGTTCAAAAGCTTTGTCTTCCGTGTCAGAAATCCTTTCTTTTGCTTGCTCCATTCGTTACTGAGGAATTCTACTATATTTCTCAGGTCTTTGAGGGCTACAACTTCTTGTCTCAATGTGTCAAAATCTTTGGTCATTTTGTCTTTGAATTCATTCAGTTCTTGAGACATCTTTTTGATTACTGCTTGAAATTCTAATTCCATCTTTCCCTCCACTGAGCTGATCTTATTTACTATCCAGACTCTGAATTCAACTTCTGACATCTCAGCCATTTGCTTATGCAAGGGATCTTGTGCTGTATCTACCTTGTCGTTCCTTGGGTGAGTTGATCTACTCTGATTATTCATATTGCCAGAGTTTTTCTTTTGATCCCGCCTCATGATTATTTTTCACTGCTGCCTATGACCATTCTCAGATTTGGGGAGGTGTCTCTCCCAGATCAGACCCTGGCAGAATCACTCTGTTATTACTGGATCTTTGTAGGGAGTGACCCTGTGTCTCTAATGATTTCTCAACCCCCACTGGTTGGAGAGCTTAAATCCTCAGCCTGCTTAGAAGATACTTTAAATTGCTAACTTAGGCTAAGCAGAGGCTGTTCCAGGAAAGCACTTGTGGCTGGGATCACTTGTTAAGTGGCTATCCACTTACCCAGTATGCCAAAACCAGTCTCACCGTATGCCCCTGACGGCTAAAGCTGCAAGGCGTCTCAGTCCCCGCCTTTAGGCTGCTCAGTCACTGATTACTCACTCTGGCCCTATGTTTGTTCTGCACCCCTGAGGGTGGAACTTGCCAGGGCAGTTCTCCCACAATGGCTCAACACAGCCCACAACGAAACACTGGTAGCTCCGCCTGGCTCAGTGGCCCAGTCTGGGGCCACAGAAAACACTCAAAGACCCCTGCATTCTTACCCAAGTTCTCCCAAGGCAGTTCAAACGAGTGCTGAGTCCTAAAGAAACCCAAACAGCTCACAGGCAAGGCCTTTCCTGCCTGCAGTCCCACTGTTGCCCCATGCACAGCTGCCAACAGGACTAGACTGAATGAACACACACAACAGCTTGCCCAATCTCCGCCGCTTTTGCCTTCCTCAGGGTGCCCAGAAGTCTCATGCTGTCTCCCTGTGTCCCCAAAGGGAAGATTCTGGGCAGATCCCACCTGCAAGAGATTCCTGAAGTCCTCTCTTCCCTGTCTCACCGTGCTCAGTTGCAACTCCAAGCTGTTACTTGACCACCGTCTTGCTCCACCCTCCCATAACCATGTTGATAACTATGTGTCTGGACATGTCCTATTTGCTATGAATCTTGCTAGTATTTAGTGATCTTCTTGTATCTGAATCTCTGGAGATATCAGAGAAATTTTCCTTAATAATTCCTTTGAATAGTTTCCTCCTGCTTTCTGTTTTTCTTCTTTTCTTAGGATATCTGTAATTCTTATCCAGGGTGTCCAAAAAGTTCATGTGCAATTTAAAATAGTTTAATACTTTATACTATATGATAAATAGTTTAAAGTATTTGATCAATAGATTAGTACTTTAACTATGTGGACACCTATATTGGTTCTCTGTACATAGTACCATATTTCACCAAGAGATTGTTCATTCCACTTTATTCTTTTTTCTGCATCTTTGGCTGCCTAGGTTAGTTCTAAGGGCCTTGTCTTTAAACTCTGAAATTCTTTCTTATGCTTTGTCTAGCCCATTATTGGTGCTTTCTGCTGTATTTTAACATTTCCAAAATTACTCTTTTATTTCTTTAAGTACTGTTATATATTTTCTTATGTTATCTACCTCTTTAGCAAATTTTTCACTTTTTTTCTTTCATGATCACACATTATTTTCTCTTCTTTGTGTTAGTTGTAAGCATTTTCTTCAATCCCAGTTATCTTATTTGCCATCCATATTTTGAATTACATTTCTGACATTACAGATGACGTTCTGATGATTTCCTTTTAGTTAGAGTCTGTTACTGTTGACCTATTATGATCCTTTGGTGTTGTTGAACAAACTTGTTTTGTTATACTCCCAGAATTATTTTATCAGTTTCTTCTTATCTGAAATCTCTTCTCTCAGCTCAGGGCAGATAGTTTTGTAATGCACCTGTTCTGCTCTGCTAGTGAAAAAGGGAGAGATCCCTAGATGGTGCATTTGTGTCCTGTACCAGAAGATAAATCCAGCAGGAGAGGAACAGATGCATTGAATGCAAGATTAATCCAGCAGGAGAGGGACAGATGTATCCAAAGCATGAAATGTAGCTATTCTGAGTTGTCCTATTTCCCTGTGGTTGTCACCATCCATGCTGTTGCTGGGAGATCTTTGTATGGAGTGAAGGAATAGTCCCCAGGCCACTATTAGAAACCCATGTGGTGGGGGCTGGGTCAGCTTCTTTCCACATCATGGACATTGTGGGAGATTGCTCTATCTATGTCTACCAATGGAATTGGCAACAGCTTCTGTGTGGGGTTACCTAGACAGTAGCTGTACACTTTGGTACATCTATATCCAGGTGTAAAAGCAACAGCAGTAGGCAGTGGAGGAGGCAGCTTGTGGCTACTGGGTCTGTGGTTGGCAGTGGGCCACAGGCAGGGCACTGTAATGTGCCATGTGCTTGTGGTCCTTAAGGCATTCCAGGTGAGGGGCATCAGCCTCACTGCATGTACCACAGGCATATCTCACATGGCTGCTACCATGAGACTTTGTGAATGACTCAGCATCTGTTGTATTGGAATTTCCCTGAGTGTGTGTGTGGGGGTGTGCTCAGGTCTCAATCATGGAGCACACAAGAGCATCTGCTCATAATACCCTCTTCATAGCTTAGCAGTAGTGATATAGAGGCAGCTGCAGTAAAGCCAATCCCTGTGTAGACTGGCATCGGCAGAGCCAAGATCTCAGAATGGCATCAGTTGCAGCAACTCTGGAATAGAAGCCATCAGGGTCTGCTGAACCTGCTTTCCAGTGCTATAACTGCACAGTCTCCAAGAAGTTCCCTGATCAGTTTGGAGGCTTTGGTGGGCAGGGAGACGGGTCTTTGAAACTCTGTAGCTGCCTCTTTCCCATGTATGTGCACCTCCTTTTGGTGAGTGGATCACCCAATCCCCCTCTCCTTCATGCCACATGTCTCTTGTCATTTCTCTAATGATTTGTAATGTTCTCTCCAAGAAAGTCCACCTGTAAATGTTCAGCTACTTGCAACTTCCAATCCTTTCTTAGAGAGCAATGTGTGCAGGTTGTGTTTCATCTGCCATCTTGATCAAAATATCAAATTCTATGTAGATTTAAACTGTCATTGACGTGACAGAAAAACAGAGTCATTTTCACATATATAAAGACTAACTTACCTTTAACAGGTCTCCTAGAAAAAATAATTCTTCAAAAGAAGTAGATGAATCTAGAGTTGTTTTTAAAAGTTACAGTAAGTATGAGAAAGCAAAGTGTAAAAGAAGTGATGATCATGAAAATGATAAACTGAATATATTTCTAAAACTCATATTAGCATTTCTTTATATTTAATAAAAATGAGAAGAAAGTTTTAAAAATAAGAACAGTTTATGAAGTCATGAATAATATCAATTTGAATTTTAATGAGTTATTTAAATAAAACAGAGACATGGTAGACAAAGGCAGAAAAATCTTGATGTTTGATCTCAGGTTAGTCAGTGTTTTTTATGTACCCTTTAGGTTGCCAGAGAAACTACATTAAATCATTAATATCTATTTATCCATATGCCTATATATCTACAGATGCAAGGTCTGACAATTATGTTTGTGAACTTGCTGCTGTGCATTTACATTGGCAGCACTGTACAAACAACTCAGTAAGGTTTCATAACCTTGGCATATCAGAGTCTCACAGCTGAGACTCTGTGAGCTGAGACACATGTGTCAGTGTCTTGCTGCGTGGCAGTCATTACTTTCGTTGTGTGTTTTTGTGTGCTGTTGTGAGGATGTTGGAGCTTGAATTAGGGCAATGAACAAACATTAAACTTCTTGTTAAACTTGAAAAAAGCGGAAGTGAAACCAAGGACCTATTAGTCCAAATTTGTGGAGATAAAGTCTTGAAGAAAATGGCAGTGCATAGCTGGGCATCGTGGTGGGCAACTGTGGTCCCAGCTACTTGGGAGGCTGAGGCAAGAGAATCGTCTAAGCCCAGGAGTTGGAGGTTGCTGTGAGCTGTGTGACTCCGCAGCACTCTACCGAGGGCAATAAAGTGAGACTCTGTCTCTACAAAAAAAAAAAAGAAAGAAAGAAAGAAAGGAAAATGGCAGTGTACAAATGGATTAAATATTTTTCTGGGGGGAGAGAAAGTATCAGTAGTGTGGAGAGGTCAGGGCAGCCAGTAACAAGTAGAATGACTAAAACATCACAAAAATTCATTGAATTGTGCATCAAAATCATTGGCCAACTTTTAGAAACATCACAGATCAAGTAAACATTATAAGGAAACAGTTGAGAAAACTTTACTCAAAATCTTGGTATGAGAAAGGTGTGTGCAAAAATGGTCCCCCAAAAGAGCTCACTGATGAACAAAAGCAAATTGGGGTCAAAGTTTGCCAGGACCTTTTGAGGAGACAAGACCATGTTTTATCACTCATGATGAAATATGGGTGTACCCATACAACCCTGAAACAAGGCATTGAGATACACAATAGAAGTCAGACCATAAAATTCTGCCGGTCCTAATCAAGAGTCAAAATGATGTTGCTAACCTTTTCTGATAACAGAGGATTGTTCATTATGAATTTCTACCAGAATTACATAGTAAATCTCAATACTAAAAAATCCAAATGCACATTATTATAAATTAGCAAATAATGGCGTTCTTGCTATGAATATTATATATACATGTATATAAATCAAACATAGACAATACGTGCTTCATAAAGAATATGCAACATTTTCAATCATTAATTGCTATATGTAAAATTTGTTCATATAGTAAGTCATGAACGGGCCTTTTTTCCAATTTTGGAAGCTAAAAGTATACAGCTCATCCTTTCTAAACATTCAAAAAAACTGAAGAAATAGCAAGAGGGTAAACACAAGATAAATTACAAATAGACCCAGCAATGACTCACTTACATAGCTGAGGTGAATCAATTATTGTGTATCTGATATGCGCCAAAATATATTCAAAAGAGCAAGGTCAAAATAAAAACTATGATACTAGCCTATAAGTAAAATAGTGACAATCGTGTAAATCACAATCTCTGCAAGGGAGCTAAAGAAAAAGTTCATAGCTTTTGTTGTTTTTATTATGAAATGAAGAGAATTAAAATCAATGACTAAAAATTTAACTCAGCTCGGCGCCTGTGACACAATGGGCTAAGGCGCCAGCCACGTACACCTGAGCTGGCAGGTTCAAATTCAGCCAGGGCCCGCCAAACAACAACGACGGCTGCAACCAAAAAATGGTTAGGCGTTGTGGTGGGTGCCTGTAGTCCCAGCTACTTGGGAGGCAGAGGCAGGAAACTCACTTGAGCCCAGGAATTGGAGGTTGCTGTGAACTGTGATGCCACAGCACTCTATCATGGGTGACAGCTTGAGGCTTTGTCTCAAAAAAGAAAAAGTAAAAATTTAACTCATGAAGCTAGATAAAAGTTATACATTTTGAGAATTCTGGGGAATGGCATGAAGGGTAAGTAATGCAAAAGTAGAGAGTTATATATCTAATAGGACTCTCTCTTCTTGAGTAAAATTGGTGAACCATCTGCATTATTCAAAGACTACAGTTAATTCTACCAAAGTCAAGGGGGAAAAGCCCAAATATTTTCATACTTAAAATTATTCCAAAACATTTTAGTGTATACTATTATAAAAAATACTTAGATATGAACAGTATTTTTATGCTTTTGTGTAAGAGGTTATTAAATGTCAGTAAAATTGAAAATGATAATTTAAAACTCCAAAAATAAACATATAGTTCAGTAAAGCAGCTTAGTACAAATAACTATACATATTAAAAATCTACAGCTTTACTTGTAACAGCCAACACACACACACACACATACAGAGAGCATGATATGGGGAACAGGGGGATGGGGAGGGGAAGGGAGAGAAAGAGAGAAAGAAAGAAATCCTATTCAAAGCAGCTACAAAAACAACTAGGGCTAAAGCTTATAAAATTATGTTAAGAAAGTTATAAACCACTACGTTGGAACTTAAAGGAAGATTTCAATAAATCAGAGATATCATGTTGTATTATGAAAGATTGCAATGACTCCGTTTTAGGATATAAATGCAGCAAATACCATCAGCTAAGTGGGGATGGAGGCTGTGGGATCATCTTCTGATGCACCAGGAACCTTAGGACTCACTTCCTCCTGAAGAAAAAATAAATCCTTGTAGAAAAGGCCATTCAATTGTTGTAATCAAAAATACTTACCTTGAATAGTCTTTCGTATCTTGCTCAGATTTAATTTTTGCTTCTAAATTGCTCTGTAACCTGGAGTGCCCTCATGTTATCATACTTATCTCTGAAACACAATTAAATGGGATGATTTTAGCAATAAATAACACAGATTTAGATCACTAGTTAAAAGATGGTGCTTAGAGTCCTTTAGAGGTAGCAATATATAACTCCATCCAAAGACATGTCTTTCTTGAAGAAAAGATAGCTGCTGTGGATGCCACAAAAGCACTGAGTCAGGCACTCTGCTAGGCACTTGAACACTTGAAACAGAAGTGCAAAGTAGTCACTTTGAATCTCCTCCTTACAGATCAGAAAATAAAAGCTATGTGAAGTTAAATAGCTGCTAAGTGATGGATCTGTAATTCAAATCCAGAGTTGTCTCAGTACAAACTCCTCGGAGTTTCTATCCTGATACTCTGATTCAAATCCTAACTTCTCGATGCCTTCCTTGACTATGCTGGCCCCTATCAATTTCTTTTATGTGAAATCCTACCAGCTTATAGTTTATGCAGCTCAATTCACGGGAGTATGCATTCTTCTCTCCTGGCCTAATTGTCTCATTTCAATCACATTCCTGTGTGCTGGCTGAATGCCTGCAGACATTAGGCTAGGTACCAGTGATTGGCATTCAGAAAGATCACAGTCTGGTGCAGGGTTTCTAATTCTGGTCTGTAGAGCACTTGCATGAGAATCAACCAACAATCTACATTTTGAGCTGGATGATTTCGTTCCATCTAAATCTAAGAATCACTGTCTTAGTTAAGCCTGTTTCTTCAATCCAGATAGAAACTCTTTATAAGGCAGAAATTGTGTAACTACTTCTTAGGTTCCTATTGTGCCAGAGATAGTCCTAAACGTGAAATATAATGAATACTTAGTATTGATCTCCAGCAAACTGTCAGGCATTGTTTTTAATGTTCTAGTCATAAGAAGTATAACTTTTTTTATTTGGTTCCTCTACACTAATAGCAAGGTAATTTGAACTCAGTACAGTTCAAAAAGTATTTATTCATGTTTTACCTTGGCCTTCGGAGAATAGAAAAGAAATCCAAGCTAATTCTTGGAGCATACATAAAGGAGTCAAAGAAAATGAAGGGACATTCTAGAAAGACTAAGACGGCTGCATTCACACTCAGGGGCTCAGTTTACACAGGCAGTTTTGTATATGAGCAGAATGATTATTTTAATTTCTCAGTATGCATTTAGATGTACTCTTCATACCAACAGATTCAAAGTTCAACCAAACTTATGGGACTACAGCTTCCCTTTTCCGTGTCATCTTACCCTACAGAGAAAGTTCCTCTTCTCTGCCCTGCATTAGTTAGTGCACAACAAATAATGCCAACATTTTAGTACCATAACATGTGAAGAGTTTGTTTTTTGCTCACCTTATAGTTCTAAGTGTATAGGAGGGAGAGACAAATGGACATTGTTCTGCACAGCCTTCAAGGTACTTTGGTTTCTCCCTTCTTGTGGCTCTGTACCCCTCTAAATTTTCAGAGTCTTTCCATTAAGTTTGGAGATGAAGGAGAGTAATGATTGGGCAGATTTTTATAAGCCAGGACACTTCTGCTCCTATTCCTCTGAATATAACTCAATCCATGGCAGAAGCTCCTGCCGGAGAGGATGGGCAATGTAATGTGAGGGCTACAGAAAAAGAGAAAAAACACATGAGGTGTTGAAGACTTTGATAGCCACTTTTTAAATATCAAATGCCTTAACAATCTTTACTCAGCCACCTGCAAATGTGGCTCTTAGAAGAATAATCTAAGATTATTCTTAGATTGGGAAGATAAATGACCCCCCCCAAAAGTGTCTTGTAGAACTCTGGTTTGAGGTCCAATATCTGGAGTTTGGAAATTGAAATTCCCATTCTCACTGAAAACAAAAAAAAACTGAACAAAAAAAATCAATAACTCTTCTTAGATCCATCAGAGAATTTAGGTCACAGGCAAGCCTTCTCCCTGAACCATGTGCAGATGGGTGAATACAGAGGGTCACAGTTTATCGGGATCAGAAGCCAAGAGCAAAACCCTACTTCTGGAGCCAACTCTGCTAGGGGACCCTAAAACTGTGGCTGACATATTGCTGGAGTTCATTAAGGAAGGAGAGTTAAACTTCTGGAGTTACATTCCTAGGGAGGCCAACACACTTTTATGAGTTTTACCTCCATGAGCCCCATCAGTTTATCAGGTGAACGTGAGAAAACGTCTCTTCTGTTTGCAAAGGGGAGGAGGAAATGAGTGAGATACCACTAGAGCTTCGCATTCTCCTCAAGCAAAAGCCTGCCTCAAGGAAACTACTTTGCTGGAGTATAGCCCAAATTTTGCTGAGCTGAGCATAGCAGACCAAGTTCAGTCTTTTTCTTCTTTCTTTCTTTTTTTCAGAGGCAAAGTCTCACTTTGTCGCCCTCAGTAGAGTGCTGTGGCTTCAAGGTTCATAGCAACCTCCAGCTCTTGGGCTTAGGCAATTCCCTTGCCTCAGCCTCTCAAGTAGCTGGGACTACAGGCACCCACCAAAACACCAGCTATTTTTTTGTTGCAGTTTGACTGGGGCCGTGTTGGTACCTGCCACCCTCAGTATGTGGGGCCAACGCTCTACTCACTGAGCCACAAGCACTACCCCTAGACCCAGTTCTGTTAAAACAAATACCCAACTCCATGCCCACCTAGTTTTCATCTGTCACCTAAGTGGTAAAAAATAGTGATGCACTTGTGAGGGTCACAGCCCAGTGGCACTTCTAATTATAGGATTGTAGAATGCCTCCCCTTCCCCACACCTCAATATCACATTAATGGGGCTCCTTGTAACAGGAGATCACAAGGCTCAAACCCTAAGGAGGAGTATCTAGAAAAAGAGGACCACAAGTAAGACGAAAACAAGGACACTAGGGGACGTTGTGGCCCCTCAAGCTATAGTAAACACTCAGGAGCCTGACTCCTGGCCAGATAAACTAAATCTTCAAGCTGAAGTCCTGTTTACCTCACTTCTGCTTACCTGAGATATTATATTGTATCTTATCAACAAAACAATGTGAAAGATGCCTAAAAAAAGACAAAAAAAGTCTGAAGAGCTAAAGCAATCATCAAACCAGATTCTGATACGGCATTATCAGACCAGGAATGTAGAATATTATGATTAATATACTAAAGTTTCTAAAACAAAAAATAAACAATATGCAAGAACAGGCAGCAACACAGAGATGAAAACCCCAACAAACTTGCATTCTAAGGATATTAAAAACACCAATAGTCTTCAAATCAAGAAATAAGGCATTTTGTGCACCAAGATTATTTATACAGAATTTTGGATTTCTTGAGACCCAAGGCCAACTACTGTGACTTGCTTGCTCTTAGAGCAATTCCACACAGAATTGCCTCACTATCTCCCAGACAGGGAGCTTATCTATTTTCACCTACAAATAGTGATAGCAATTCATAAATTACATTACTGCATAAAATCTTCCATTTCTGTACCCATCAGAGAAATGAGGCATTTGATCATGAGAACAGTGGCACAAGTGATCATGCTAAGCCGTTGTGTCAGATTCAATTTTATATGAGCAAGATGAAACAGATCATATCTGTTTGGGGGATAAATATTAGTCCAAGTAAACTTTCTATAGTATCTTTATTATATCCACTGCTCCATACCTTTTTGCCAATCTTTCCTTCAGGTTAACCTCCAAGCCACTCAAAAATATTTTAGTTTTCACGCAATAAAACACGAATTCTTTTGTTATATAACCTTTCTGACTCAAATTAGGGAATTAACCATTCCTTGTTCTCTGATTTAATGAAGATGGAGTCCAAACCTTAATCTCAAGCATCACAGAGGGTTCCTGCAACAGACAATGAAAAGGACTGACCCTCTATTCAACAAAATGATAATCTAAAAGAGCTTGTGAATCTTTACCGAGAAATTTTTCTAAGAATCCTATTATGAGCTTTAATTATGTGATGGTGAGAAACGAGAGCAAATATGGGAGAACCAATCTCCCGCGAAACACTACCTCATCTTGATATACCAGGAGACATTTTCAAAGATCACACACCAGCCAAAGTAGGAGATTCATAAACAGAACTCTTCAGCAGTCTAACTGTCTAGAAATTATCGAACCATGTTTCTTCCTTTAATCCAATCTAAAACCAGTTAAATCACATTTCTGAAAGACGACTGCCAATTGACAAAAAAATTCCTCTTGAATATAATTAGGGACTTCCAAGTGTTTTGCCATATGTGAATTTCCAGGGCCATGTGTCACACTCAGAAGCAATAACAATATCGCTATACCCCTTCAAAATATCCATTCAAAATAGGTGTTTTTTTGTTTTTTGTTTTTTTTTTTTGCACTATGCCAGTCATGTGTGATTAACCATATAAAACAAATTGCGGTCAGTTTAACTCAATTCAATTTTGTATTTATTGCATTTAGCTATAATTCCTCATCTAATTGGTAATGGTAACATTTGTTGAGTAAAAACCATGTGCCTGACACTCTTCTGAGCATTTTACATAAATTTATATCATGCGATCTGTATGATGAATTTATGAGATGGGACTTTATTTTAGACACGAAGAAAGTGGAGTAGAAAAAAAGTAAAATAATTTGTGCAATATCTTGCTATAGGTAGGTGTGTTTAAACTGCCTTACTTCCAGAACTGTGCTCTTAATCTTCACACCATTATTATTGTTGAAGACATTTTTGTTGAAGTCACATAATATATGACTGACAAATTAAAGACACTTTTATCAAGAACTATGGAGAGTGTGGGTTTTATCCTACTTGCAAGGGAACAAAATATCCTGGCACACTCATAGATGCTGTTAGAAGAAACCAGACTTTTGCATCACAGAGAACAGTTTATTATCCATGGCAATAGCATTAGGCAAATATCACCATTTTTCCATTGCTTTCTTGAGCCTTAAATCCCACAGGGTTGTGGGAAGAGGGCCAGATGGTACCTGCTCATGCCATGAGTTGCATTATAGTTGTTAAACCTGAGATTAGCAACTTGACTTATAAAGTGTGCGGAAAGCATGCCTGCCTGTCCTTTGCTATTAAGCAAGACATTATCTTTCAAGGCTGCCTGCTATATACAAATCTCTGAAAAGGTAGCTCAGAACAAATGGAAGTCTATACTTCACTTACAAGTGTAAGAAAATACAAAACGCTCATCAAGAATTTTCTCCTAATTACTTCTATTCCTAACACATGAATCAGTGTATTCTTTGTGTTAACTCTGTGTTTATTAACAAGAAATTCTGTGTAGAAGAGACTACTATTTGTCTCCTACTCCCCATTATTTAATTTTCTTTCATAATCACAAACCCACTGGCTTCAAAGGCACATGGATTTCCAAGTAAATACTGCATTTTTGCAAAACTCTTTCAAGTAAATTTGGCCATGTGACAAATGTCTGCGTTATTATGTTCTAATAGACATAGAATTCACATCAGGTATGTAATTTAAAATTTCTGGCAGCCATATCTTTTAAAAAGTTAAAAGAGAGAAGTAAGACTGATTTGAAGGATATATTTTCAAACCAATACATTCAGAATATAATCATTACAATATGTATAATCAATAGAAAAACATTAATGATATATTTTTTACTTTTTTCACATTTATTCTTTAATGTAAGTTAAAAGTCATGACATACCAATTTGGACTAGCTCTCTATTTTATAATCTCAGAAGTCACATTTGGCTAGATGGCAATATTTTGGTCAGCATGCATTTAGCCAATGAGATTTGAAAAAAGGTGATGAGAGGAATTTCTAACTTGTATTCCTAAAGAGAAATGAATGCCCTTTTCTTTGTTTCATCTGTCCTTCTGCCTGGACATAGTGATGATGACAAACCAATTTTAGGGGTAGTGGGACAAAACAATATAGGAGATGTCTGGATTTCAGAAAATGGAGCACATAAGCCATAACCTGCTTATTTCATCTACACTGTTATTGGTAGAAAAAGGAGCTATCATGCTTAAACTACTCCTGTGTATCCCTTAGACTAATGATTATAAAATTGTGTCTTAGGTAATATAAATTGTGTCTCATTCATTTATATGACCTCATTGCCAAATGAAATGTAATTCTGCAAGAATTTATAGAGGTAAGAAGTGAGATTACAGCAATGATCCAAATCCTTAGGCAGTTATTTTAAAAATGATTATATGGTGGCTGAGAGTCACACTCCTAAGTGGATACTGACCAGGATTCATCACTGATTAGCACTGCAGCAAAGGATAGTTCATACCTGCATAAATACATGTTGAAGTTTATTTAAGAGCAATAATACAGTTAGCCATTTTCTAGGTACACAAATAACACTTAGCAATGTGTAAACCCAAGCTAGTCTATAGACATAGGCATTAATTCTTTGAATTAGTAAGAAAGTGGTATCATTTGTGATTGCATAGTCTAGTAAGAATTGTTAGAGGCACTGAAGTTTGAGTTAAAGCCTGGAGGAGAAGTAGAGTTTAGTTGCATAAACTGCAGTCTCACCTCCACAAAATGATCACAACTAAAGTTTGGATGTTACTCCTACTAGTATGCATTTAAATTATTGTTCTCTTTGCAAAATTTGATTAGAATCACACTTTATGTAAAATCTTAAATATAGTGAGGTGTACATTTAAGATTATATTATAGGCATTTTCATGCCATTAAATGCCTTTATTAAATAATATTTTCTGGATTTACATGTATATATAATTCAATGGATGCAACATCACTTAATTACTGTTCCTATGTTGGACGCTTGCATTTCTTTAGTTTTCAGTTTTATAATTGATTTTTGTTAAGTTTGTGCAAATAATACTTGTGCAAATCTGTATCTCCTTGGGTTTTATTTCTAGGAAATTTGTTAGATGAGAATTTTTCAAGAATTTTTACATAAATTGCGAACTATGTTGCCAGAAATACACTTAACAAGGTATGTGAATCTCTCAGCCTTTTCTCCAGTTCAAAGTCATTAGCTTTTCGGTTATCTGTTAATTATTTTTTTTTTTTTACTTACACAAACAATAAATGTAAAGAAATATACAGCTAACAATATAGATAAAATATCCATCAGCATTACATTCAGACATAGCTTCATGAGTTTAACAAAATGCATATTACTTCCTACCCTAAACTGTCATTCAACATAACAAACAATCTCCCTATGATTAAAAAAATCAGTGGATTTTATTTTAAGGATACATAATAATCCATTGGATGACTATCATAATTTGTTTAATCTAAGTGTGACAGTCAATTTCAAATTTATACTATAATATGGAAGTGCAAAATAGGCATTCTTGTGTATATGTTTTGTATATATATTTAGACAAAATTGGAATAGCAGAATTATTAACATTTATGGCACTCTTGATATCTTTTGATAAATACTGTTGAAGTATCTTTCAAAAACAGCTAGTAGGTTAGATAAATGTATGCTCTAAATAGCAATATGTGAAGCTTTGTTTCCTAAAACTTGTCACTTTGATAAGTTAGTGTAGTATTTCACTGATTTTTATACATTGTATTATTTATTGCTTTTAATTATTTTAAAATTCCTTACTGAAGCCATGTTTTATTGCATTTAGAAGCTGAGTCCCAAGAATCTGAAATTTGAACAAGTCCCCAATATATTGCCTATGATATTGAGGTTTGGACATTTTTCTTCAGGGAATCCTCAAAGCTCAGCTCTTGGGTAGATTTTTACTTTGTCCTTTTAGGCAAAATCCTTCTTCAACTCAACTCAACCTTCAATAGCTTTCAAAGTAAACCCCTCTGTTAGGAGTTACATTCAGGTCATGATTTCACATTTGAAATTAAAATATCTGATACAGTTGCTTTCTTAATGACACTTATTTGGGGTTTGTTTTGTTGTTGTTGTTTATTATCAACTTCAGTTGTGTTTACTGTTTTCTTCCTGGGAATGGAAGATATCCTGCCAGCAAAAGTATAAAAGGGCTTGAGATCTAAAATTTTAAATTTGCCCTATGGATTAGGCAACTTTTTAAACATGCTCCATTTTAAATCCACATTTATGTGATGGCCTGGTTTATACCCAGAAAGACACGAGGAACTGAGATACATTCATAGTCTAGAGACATGTGACATATGAATGAGTCTGGGGTTTTGCAAATTTGGGTAATCGCTTTTTTGATAGTTTATTGATATGTAGAAGTGAATTTTAAGAGTGCCCTTTCTGAATATTATAAGTCAAGATAAAAGCCCACACATGAAAGAAATAAAACTTAGTGAAACTATAGGTCCAGGCTGCTAAGTCAGGTGCAAGTGTCAGTATGTGGGCCACTGGGGAGCCTGCAGGAACCAGAGGGAAATTTAATTATATCCTGTCTCAGTCTGCTTTCTGCTGCTACAACAGGATACCACAGTTTGGGTAATTGATGACGAAAAAGAAGTTTATTTGGCTTATGATTCTGGAGGCTGTGATGTCTAAGAGCTTGGTGCTGGCATCCGGTAAGGGTCATTCTGTGGCAGATGGTGGAAGACAGAAATAAGTGAGAGACAGAGAGAGGCACCAGGGCCAGACTTGTTATATAACAACCTACTTAATATCCATTCATAAGGTCTCCACTGTCATGATCTAATCACCTATTATTAGGCCCACCCTCCCCAACACTGTTGCATTGGGGATTAAGTTTCCAAAACTGAACTTCGGGGGGGGGCATTCAAATCTAGGTGCCTGATTCATGATTGTTCTTTCAACCTAATAGGTTTGATTCTCTCATGGTATTTGTCGCCGCAAATTTAACATGCCAGCCATTTTAGTATTATAGAACTATCCCAAGAGCTGATGAAAGGGAGGGGATAAACTTTGGCTTTCAAGACAGAATGAAGTGTTTGGACACTTTCACCCATAAAAGATGAAATGAGAACTTTCATTTGGCTCAAGGCCTTGGGGAGTGAAAACTATTAGAATCAAAGAGCTTTCATTGCTCTTTTTGAAATGAGTTAGTCATTTCAAGCCAGTTCTTCATGGGCAGATGTCCAGACAACTGTTGCTGTGGTTACTGTTCACAAACAGATTTGTGGAAAGTGAATTAAATCTATATGCAATACATAATCATTGTATTAGAAGGTACATACACGGAATCATGAGAATAAACTTAATAATGCAGAATGACATTTTGAGACTATCAAGGGTAATCCTTGGTCTCAGTGTATTCAGAGATGGAAACAACTACAGAATTTTAAGATTATTAAGAAGCCAAATAATGCTTTGAATCTGTTCCCATATTCTGGCAGCAATGCATTTTAGATCTCCAAAAAAAGGTTCACCTTATTAGTGGAAAAAAATCAAAAATAGACATTAGGGCAACATTCCTTGACAGTATGTTCCAGAGTTTTTAGAACTAGGTTAAGAAAATATTCAATTTGTTTATGATTCTTTCTCAATAGTGTAGCGTTCACCCCCACCTTTCTTCTTCTACTTATAAACTATTAGTTATAAATGTGAACTACTATGAAATAACCCATGTTATCCTAAAAATTCTACTTTAGATAATTTGATTAATTTAGGATTACTCAGATTTATAAACAAATACCAGTTCATTATAATACTATGCCAGAAGATAACCACTTGCTATAGTGTTGTTTTTGCTTTAGGCTACTGTGCTATTCCAACAATTAATTTGCATGTGCAAATAAGAGAAATGTCTAGACATGATTTGTTTACTAGAAATTAAAAATTAGATTTATAGGCTTTAAATATCGATGACAAAATTCTTTAGACCACTTATCTTTATCGGTTGTGTTCGTTGAAGGGTATATGGAAAACTTATCTATACAAATTTTCTGTAAGCCTAAAATTATTTCAAACAGAAATTTTAATTCTAAAATAATCCATTTTGGTAATTACTTGGAGTTGTTGAATGTTTAATATGGAAAATTATTTTACAGTTGCTAATTATGATTTTAAGGAGGTAGTGATGATCAATAATTATTATGATGACTAATATTAGGGAGGAATGTGCACTTAGCACTGAGCAATACTATTTTTTCAATACCTGATTTACATACGTTATCCTTGTTCTTTTTTTGGCAACAGTCTTACTAAGGTATACCAGAAAGCTGATGGCAGACTTGGTCCCTTTAGTGACTGACACAACATTTCCACCAAAGTTTAATTTTTATTAAAGTTTGAGAAATTGAACACATTCTTTTATTAAGAGAAACTATCACTGGATAAATGCTAATGCCTGACTTGGCTTAATTAATAAAGTACTAGTTAAAGAAATTTGTTTTATTATGCATATTAAAATTATGTAAAAGATAGCAAGGATTTTTTTTTTATATCTCAGTGAAAAAAAAAAAGCAATACACGGAATGAAAGCTGAACAATGCCATAAACTGTAGAGTGATTTCAATTACCACCAACTAATGCCATTTTTATTATGGGGAGAGATTATAAACGAAAACACGGTTCTATAGCGTTGATTAGAGTCGGGTTGTTTAAAACAGAGCAAAGCAAGTAGCTTGGTTTTAAGCGTAAAAACATACTCTGAAAACTAATGCCTTTCAAACTTGTCCTGGTCTCTGCTCTCTTCCTTCTAAAGGTCAGTGAGGACATGGAATGTCTCCCGCTGACCCAGCATTCTGCTCCACAACTCTGCGTCTTCTCAACCTCATGTCCAGGGCTACTGAGTGAGAGCACAGTTCAGGTACAGTTGGGAGCTTAAACAGGTGAGGCAGAGAACCCCAGTCTTCAGCCTGGGCAAGATGAGAGAACACAGGACACTTCGTGTGTTTTTTTAATAGTGTAGGCTTAGTGATTTTCTCTTGGAATCAGTTAAGAAGCTTTCATATGCAAAAAGACATAAAGCCCAACCCAAAATTATTTAGTCAAATAGAAAACTCACTGTCTCATCTAGATAATAGGGCTGACAAGAAGGCTGGCTCTGCAGCCTGAAGCAGAGGTTGTGACTGCTTCACGGGGACTTGATTCTCTCTCTCAGCTCTGCCTTTTTCTGTGCATCTCTGTTCTCAGGTGCCAAAAGATCTCCACCAGCCCAAGTATGGTCACAATACAGCTTCTCTACAGCCAATGTTTCCTCAGCCTCAGATCCAGGCATAAGAACAAGATTATCCTCCTAAAGATTTCTGTAAGAGTCGTGAGTCTTACGCTACCTGATTATGACAGGAGCGCAGTGCATTGACTGCCTTGCATGCAGGTGAGAGGCTCTGTCCCTGAACCAGACCACAGCCTCACTTGTTGGCTCCGAGTGTGCAGGTCAGAGGGTTTCCTCAAAGCCAACCTGGATAAAATGAACAGGAAAAATGAGGAATCAGTAAGAGAAGCCGAACAAACAGCAAGTGCTCACTGTTCCTCTAAAATGGATGACGTTTATTCATCAGCTAATTCCCTTGTGAAGCTATTGTGAGTTTCTATTATGCTAGCTCTGTGAGTTTTGGAAAAATGCACAAAAAGTTTTTGTCAATGTGTTGCCTATATCTTACCATATCATACAGACAAAAAAGTATTCATTATTAATCTTTCTAGGCATGTGTATATATAGTCAATGACTCACGAAGTTCATTTTTAATGCAATGTATGGATTCCCTAAATATTTGGAGCTAATAATAAATCCTTACCACTGTCTCCTATTTCCACACATTCTAATGTTATTGGCAGAAAGCAGCAAATGACTTTGGGTCTTTCAAAACACACCCTGTGGTGTGTTAATCAGGTTCAGTAGGAAATAAGGAAAGAAACGTTAATACATTCTACACACTGAGCTTTAGATTAGCTGTAAATTCCAACCAAAATACCTGCTACCGGTTGAGCTGGAAGAAACCTCTGGGAAATTACATGAACTTCTCTTGCTTATTATTCAAATATGAAAAGTGCATGCTGATGAATAATGTTTGTATAAATAAAAACATAAATCATAAGATATAAAGGTACTGAGTGGTTCTATTCTAAGGAAAATACATATTCTTGTATATAAATCAAGGTAATATGAAAAGCAGATTATATAATATATTGGTGGAAAATTAAAAGCCAAATTCAATTATGTTATATTAAAAAGTTACCACTATTTTAAAAACAGATGAACAAATGGTTGTCTTCAGAATGCCATTAAATCTCATTATTGGGCTCAACTTGAGCATCTACAAAACAATTAGCAAGAAGGGAATGTATTAAAAAGAATAATAGTAAAAACAATGAGGTAATTGCCATAAGATTTGAACTCTTTAACATGCAAAACATTCAAAATTTAGTATACAATGTACTTAAGAATCAATAGAGGAAAAACATAAAATATATGATCTCATATGCAATAACTAAGCCTAAATATGGATTCCTTCAAAATGTCTTTATTTGAAAATAATTATATAGACTCTTCTTAGTGGGAGCAAAATGATTAAACAAGAGTTCTTCAAATGGTCTCTGAAGAATGAATTGGAATAGCAATAAGAGAAATCACAGAAAATAACAAAAAAGAACAAGGATGAATATACAAGTAGGATACCCCATTGAGTTCTCTCTCGCCAAACGTGCTGGAGCAGAGTATAAAATGAGATGCATAACCATGGCCTGCTGCCAACTCACAGGTGCCTAGAGAAGGAAGGCATTGTTGCACAGATAGAGACATGGTGTGCTAAGGTAATACATAAGTGAGAACAAATATTTGGCCTAGAGTATTCTTTGGAGATATAGTAACCTCCTTAAGTTAGGGCAATGAAGAGGAGCAGAAATTGCAGCAATACAAATATATCTTTTTAAGGTCGCAGAATCAGACATCTGGACTTTGCATAGTTACAGAGTGATTGAGGGTTCTCCACAGATGGCACAGCAAATCCCACCAGCAGGGTGTAGATAGAGTTTTCCGAGCTTTGCTTGCACCTTGCCCTCTGCACACTTCATGAGTTCCTCTGTTCTGTTGACTCCTTGCTTCTCTACTTCAGTCTGATACACAATCTAGGCTCTCATGGCTTCTGATCTCTCTCTTTCTGATGATTCTTTTCTCTCTCTTTTTTGACTCTACATGACCATACACAAATCCCTCAGAATTCTAGCCTTCCTATCCCCAGAAACTTCTGCCTATGCAGCCTCCCAGAATATGAGTGGGTACCCTGACTCACTGCTTTAAGGAAACTGCATTTTAACTTTCAAAGCACTGTGGTACAACACAAACAAAGAATCACAGATGGGCTTGACAGGGCAGAATTACACATTAGACCAAACAAAGAAGACAATTCTTCAGGAACATCTAGAGCTGCCTCAGTTACCCAGTAGAAGACATGAGGAGGAAGTGACCTAAATGCCTTGTCATGTTTACTAGGGATGGAAGAAGATGATGAGAAGAAGGACCCCTGGGCTAAAGAGTAGTCTCTTGGGTAACAGCAGGATTTAGAAATGGTACAAAAATTTGTTACTCAAGGCAGACAGGACGGTCAAAAGCAAGACGATGAGTGAAATGAGGAACTTCCAAGAAACTAAAATCCAAAAAGCTAAGCCACAAGTCTAGAAGGTGCCAATAGAAGAAGCAAACGCCACCTAAATACGCCCCAAGGTGTCTGGTGGCACCACTCATGTGCAGTGACCTTCGTTTATGGAAATCTAGTCCAGTAGCTAAATGTAATTAACAAGTCATCCCAGTTTTTACCTGGTATCTCTAAATGAACAGTTAAAGGAGATTTAATTTATAATTAATCACAACACTTTTCCAAATTACTTTTACTCTCACCCTAAATTATCTTTCATCTCTCTAGTGGTTCCAAAGGCATTACTCAAGCCTATTTCTAAATACTATTTCGCCTCCTGCCCTCCAACCAGGAAGTCTTTTCTGTTTGTTTTCTTGTCTTTGTTTATGAATTTTTATTACATTGCTAGACAAACCTTTGTTTCTGTTCCTTTATTTTCTGATTCATCTACTATACATATTTTTGACAAACAATTATCTCTCCTAACGCTAAAAGAAAAGTAAACGCTATTATTGTTTATACATGTTATCAGGATAGTCGTTAATCTCCTCCCCACTAGCTTTCCTCTGCCTCTCCCTTTTTTTTATATTCTGTGTCATAAAAACACCCAAACTAGGCTCAAAGAGGTAATGTTTTCTCAGAGCACTGTGGAGGTTCACAAGCTGAGTGGGCTGACTGGGTAGGGGACTCGTGATAGAGGGAGAAGAGGTTCCTCCATGTACCCTGCCATTCTGGTATTAAAACCAGTTCACAGAGTCTAGAACTTAGAACTAGGGAAATAAACCAAGGATAAATAAAAAAGGAGGTAAACACATAAGGAAGAGTTGGACTTTTCCAACTAGAAGGGCTGGTATTTCAGATAATTTGTTTTATGAGCCAATTGGTGTCTACAAAGGGAAGGCACAAAATTGATCTATTCCAAAAAGTCAGAGAGAAACTAGATTTACCACCTGAGCAACACTGCAAAGCAACATGTCCCAAAGCAAATCCCCCAAACCACCAAGATCATGACACGTTGTGGGGAAAGGGCTTACTGGTCAATTTTGAGAAACATTACATGCATCTCTTTATTACTCACATAGTTGCATATTAAATGATTTTTGAGTATTACTGAAATAAGAAAACCTGTTCAATTTTGTTTATTAGTGTGCGTCTCAAGTTCATGATATCAAGAGCCTATCTTCTTGAAGGGTGTTTTCTGTCAAAGACACCAAGTTGTATTGTTTTTCTAAAGGCAACTAACTGCAGGGGCATCGGGACACCCGACTTATTTGAATAACATATGCTGACATCTCAGTTCACTTATAAGCTGGGTCATAGCTTCCAAATAATAACCATCCGCTGCTCCAGTTCAGCCCCACTTGCTATCAAGTGACTTAATTACTACAAACTCAATTGTAATTCTCTCCTTTTAACGTAGAGCTGTTTCTTGTCAGAACTTTAACGACTCTACAAACAATAATGTTTGGCAAAGAGAAATGTTATCAGTCAAGCAGAACCATAAACATCTGTGTTTGTTTAGAATAAAACTCCCTTTTAATTAAATATATAGATGTACTAGGAAAAGTCCATGTCACTGAAAAATCAGAAGAGTGACTCTTCTAGAAACAGTGCATATTTGAGAAACTCAAAGTCTCCCTTTCATCATTAGAAAGATTTTTTCTTTATCTATTGTTGTTATTGTTTTCAAAATGGGTGTGCCTTGAACCCCTCCTTGAGAATAGTGTAAAGTGCTCCTTACTGTCAAGGGCATCAGAAATACATTTTAAATGTGTGGGTGTAGAGATATGAAAGAAAGTTTTACTAATGAGCAGCGTGTCAAAGTGTCTGTGTTATGCCAAACTCTGTCATCTTCAGACTATCTTGAAAAATACTTTTGCCTCTTTTTATAATAAGACTCTGATAAAACAATGGCAATGTATTCTCAATTGTTCACTAGTCTAAAAATAGGCCATTAGCATGAATATTAGACATGATTAAACACTGCAGCATAATTATTTTGTCCTAGGCCACATAATATCCATGTATCTTTTCTCTTTAAATAATTCCAAAGTTCTTTTATTAACAAATCTCTATAAAATTTTAAGAAGTGAAATTTTGAGACTATATAAAAGTAGAAGTATATTTAGGCATATATATGCAAATACTTCCTCAAGAACATTCTGAGTGTTCAAAAAGATCTGATTAATTTATAAGTCAGAAGAAAAGTTATTCTTACATTAATCTTTATAAGACAACAATATGTAATTCATTCTAAAAGAAGAAGAAAATATTCTGGTTTAGAAATATTCACTGAAGCCTTCAGAACTCTAAATAATATTATCAGATGCCTCAAATATCTTGGGTGATAATAATTGAAACTGTTTCAATGAGCATCAAAAAATCAGTTTTCTGAGAATGGAAAAGTATCTTATCACTAACAATTGTTAGGATTGTGTGCCTTGGCAATTCAACCCTATTTCACAGAAAACAAATATCACAATTTTACCCACAAACCATATCCATGTGACTGTTACTGTACATATACGCTTATTCACTAATATAATATTCATGAATAAAAAATATTACTGACTATCAAACAGATATCTATTATATCTCCATTTTACCTTTAAAGCATGACATTATGTCATAAAAAATGAACTAAATTGAAAAGAAAATCCTGGAGTGGGGGAATGGTTTATAGTATTTTTTTCTGCTTTTATTGAGAAAAAATACATATGTCAGCCCTTTGTTATATGAATCAACATTCAAATGTATTAGTTAATTCCCATAAGATGGGGTAGAAATCTGTGGCTCAGTGGTTCAGGCAGGTCTCCATAATGGCCATTTTCAATGGGAATGTTTCTTTTTCTTTCCTGGGGCACTTCATTGTCATGGACTTTTGACTGACTTCCTTGAATTTCCACCTGTGAAATTTAATGATTCAAAAATAGTCATTAAACACAAGGTCTCAGGAGGAAGAATATAGTTTTTTTTTTTAAAATAAAGGCAGACTCATCTGTGGTCTTAGAGCTATTGCTCACCCTTCTGAAACATTTCAGAGGAGAACAGTTCAGAAAGACCCCTGTGTGCACATTGGTGGCCACTTGTGCAGCAATTAGGGACCTCTGCCTGCCAAAGACAGACCATGAACCGGAGCAGCAGCTGAACAAATTACCCTGCTGCACTCAGATGACTCCACATTTCTTGTGTCTGGCAGCTCCAGCTGAGGCCGGAGTCATAATCTTAGTTGATACTGTGGCTCGTGGTTTCTCCTCTTCACCTTATTCAGTAGCATTACTACACTTCAAGTGAGTGCACTTGAGGTAACCTCACTTCTCTGGGTAGTTTTTATTAGATGCCTCCAAGTTCCAGCTCCTGCTCCCAGCTGGGCACGCTTGACATTTTGCTCGTGGTTCAGGCCAGTTCCAATTCCCAGAACCAATAATAAATTCATGCACAGAGAATTAAGCAATTTAAGGGACTCAGCGTAAACACCTTTTCCCCTTTTCTAACAGGCCCATGAAAAATGGGCTCTTACTTCATTTGCATCCAAGTGTCGTTGCACAAGTTGTAGCTTACTTTTGGAAGCTGGATTTCTAACCGGTTGCCTGTGACCGTCTCATTCTCGGTACCTGAATTATGCCTTTGAGCCTAGTGAGTCCAGGTCTCTGGCTTGCTGCTCTGACTCTCGCTTCCTCCCAGCCTGGGTCCTAAAGTATCGTTTTTATGGGTAAGCCGCTCATGTTTCCCAGCAGCCTGACCTGATGCTGCCGGAACCTCACATTGGAGCTTTTCAGAACATCTTTGTTCTTATCGGACAGCCCTCAGCTAAACGGGAGTTGCAGTACGAGAGAGGCTAGTAGCCCTCCCCTCCTGGGAAATAAAGGAGGGGTGCGTGAGGGTGTTGACAGTGTGCCTTTCACAGAATACTCCTTTTGTCTAATCGACGCATAATCGTCGGATCCGACCTGTGACCAGGGGTGCCCCACATGGGAAACTTGTTTATACTGCCAGACACCCTATGGCTCTTATCTGACCTGTGTTCACTTTATGTCCCTGGCACTAGGAGCTCAACTTTATGCTCTCCCTGGTGTCTGGGGAAAATCCAGGCTGAGTCCACCTGGTTCTTCAGTTATAAGATATAAATTCAATACACCACCAGAGTAGGGCACAAGTTCAAAGATTAGAACTGATAGATTCAGGGTAGTGAGGGTACAATAAGTAAGGAGGGCAGTCTTTTAACCCCAGGTCACTTGGGGCAGAAATGAAGTGTCAAGTAGAGAAAGACACACAGAGAGAGGAGAGATGGAGAGAGGAAGGACGGGGCCACTAGCAGTATATAAAAGGGAATAAAGTGTCTGTCACTCTACATTTATAAGCAAATGCCTAAATAGTCACTTTAAAGGAAGTGGGGAATAAGCAGGATCTTGGAGGCCAGGAGAGAGAAAAGCCCTTCTGTTCTCTGAGTTCTCATCTCTGGCTACTGGCTTGAGCCACGTGGGAGTGGTGTTCTACTTCTAATGCCTCTGGGTATTGACTCTGTGTTAAAATAGACTCCCTGCATTTTGGAGACCTGCTACAAATGCTTGCATGCCTATATCTGCTAGCTGTGACCTATTCTGCCAGAGCTCACTGTGGCTGAAACATTAATCTGCGCACCTGTCCTAGGGTCCTTCTGTATTTCATCTTTGCATAGAGTCCAGATATTGCTGATGACGATGTTGGACGGGGTTGGAATGAGAACTCTATAATCTAATTCAAAGTGAACTATATAAAATTTAGGGAAACTACTTACATGAGAATCACCAAACTGGAATTCTGTCCTTCACTTTTTACTACAATTAACAGCATTTGAGACTGAAGTTTCATTACATAACCCCAAACACCAGCTGCTTTCTTGTCAGAAATCAATCAAATATGCCAAGACGAGATTGGGATTTGGACTTTCCCATGACCACAGAATTATCTAAATAAAAAGGACTAAGGTTCATCTGGTCTTTCCACTTGCACTACTGGGTATCACTTCTGAAATCAATATCTTCTGTTTTTAAAGTTTTCAAGAACAAAGGTTCTGTGAACTTCCAGTAACATACTTAAAGAAAGTAATTACTCTTGATGTTAAAAATTCACCTTCTTTTTTTTCCTCTAACATCTTTTTATTTTGATGTGTTCACAACTAGCTGCTCAGCATACTACCTTTACAAAGTTACAAGAAATTTGAACCCAAACCACCCTTGCTTTTCCCATTCTGCCTCCGTTTTTTTGTTGTTGTTGTTTGTTTGTTTTTATTAAATCATAAATGCATAGATCATGTATACATTAATACATTTCTAGGGTACAATGTGCTGATTTCATATAGAATTAGGAGCATTTCCATCACACTGGTTAATATACACCTCATCTTGTTTACTTAATTATTGTGTTAAGACATTTATACTCCATACTTAACAGATCCGATATGTACCCTTGCATTGTGTACCATAGGTGTGATCCCACCATTCACCCTCCCTCCATGTAAACGTAAAAGAGGTAATGTATCCAGGCAGCGCCTGTGGTTCAGGGAGTAGGGTTCCAGCCCCATATACCAAGGGTGGCGGGTTCAAACCTGGTCCCAGCCAAACTGCAACAAAAAATAGCTAGGCATTGTGTTGGGCACCTGTAGTCACAGCTATTCAGGAGGCTGAGGCAAGAGAATCACCTAAGCCCAAGAGCTGGAGTTTGCTGTGAGCTGTGATGCCACAGCCCTCTACCAAGGGTAGCAAAGTGAGAATCTGTCTCTAAAAAAAAAAAAAAAAAAAAAAAAAAGAGGTAAATTCTCCATCTTTTTTAAGGATGCACAATATTCCATGAAATACATTTAACACAATTTATTAATTGATTCAAGGGTTAATGGGCACTTGGGCTTCTTCCATAACTTGGCAATTATGGATTGAGCTGCAATGAACAATCTAGTGCAAATATCTTTGTTATAAAGTGATGTTTGGTGTTTTTGCCAATACCATGCTCTTGATTATTGTTACTTTACAACAATTCTTAAAGTTGGGTAGTGACAGTCCTCTGAATTTGTTCTTCTCAGATTGAGTTGGCTACTCTGGATCTCACCTTTTCAAATAAACTTTAGAGTAAGTTTGTTGATATGTACAAAACCAATGGTTAGACTTTTGAGTTGGATTGCATTAAAGCTGTAGATTAAGTTGGCAAGAACTCATATCTTAACAATAATGAGTCTTCCTATGATTGAATGTGGAATATCTGTCCATTTATTTAATTCTTCTTTGAAATCTTTCACTTGAGTTTTGCTGCTTTCCTTATATATATCTTGTACACATTTCATTAGACTTATACCTAAGTATTTCATTTTGCATGGTGTTCATATGAATGATATGTTTTTAATTTCAAATTCCATTTGTTCATTGTTGGTATATAGGAAAGTGATTAACTTTTATGCATCAACCTTGTTTCCTGCAAACTTTTTGTAGTTCCATGAGGTATTTTTTGCTTATTTTTTTCATGTACATGAATTTTTCTGTAAGATATCTTTGTGCATTCTGTGGTAGAAAGCTTTGAAGCATTATCAGCCATTAAATTTCAAAGGACTCATAATGAATTAAAGAACAATTCATTATAAAAAAAAATTCACTTTCATATAGCAATAGGATCCTCATTTCTGAAATGTCTGACGAGTTAACATTCATCCACTGTGGGTATAAACTCTATCTTCCTTGGACAAGCTCATGCCTGTAATCCTAGCACTCTGGGAGGCTGAGGTGGGTGAATTTCTTGAGCTGAAGAGTTTGAGATCAACCTGAGCAAGAGGGAGACCTTCTGTCTACTAAAAATAGAAAAACTAGCTTGGCCTTGTGGCAGGCTCCTATACTCCCAGCTACTTAGGAGGCTGAGGCAAGAGGATTGATCATTTGAGCCCAGGAATTTGAATTTTCTGTGAGCTATGGCCACCACACTCTAGCCAGGAGCAACAAGAGAGACCCTGTCTCCAAAAAAAAAAAAAATTTGTTCGATGTGTTGCTGGATTCTGTTTGCAAGGATCTTGTTGAAAATATTCTTCTTAGCAAAGTGTCTCAAGAATGGAAGAAAAAGTATCCAATGTACTCAGCCCTACTATGAAACTAATTTATAACTCTCATACGAAAGCTATAACCTTATTACAACACAAGAATTGGGGAAAGGGGGCAAGGGAGGGGAGGGGAGAGATAGGATGGGTGGAGGGAGAGTAATGAGTAATTGATGGGTCCACATTTACAGTTCATCTTAGAAGGATACAGGTGAAACTTACTAAATGTAGAATATAAATGTCTGTACACAATAACTAAGAAAATGCCATGAATGCTATGTCAACCAGTTCGATGAAAATATTCCAGATTGTGTATAAAACCAACACATTGTACCCCACAATTACATTTATGTACACAACCATGATATAATAAAAAAGTAAATAAATAAAAAGTGTGTGTGTGTTATATCTTCCTTGCTGAAGACTTAACATCATTACTCTGATTTCTTCTCTTGTAGGGGTTCAACTTTGAATTTTTATAGTGTGAACTTTTCCCCCTGATTTTTTAATAAAATCTCTTATATCTTTTGTTTTTCTCTGGAAGCCAATACTTATGTGAAGGAATTTGGTAATTTTGTTCTTGGCTTTCTGATCCACTCTGCCCAAGAGCAAGTATCATGTCACAATAGAATAGGTCTTGTTAGCTCCAGTTAACTTCGAAGAAAATGGGGCAGCAAGAGAGCAACTGTGAATGAACACAATTTAAAAAAAAAAAAAAAAAAAACTGGCTCGGCACCTGTGGCTCAACAGGCTAAGGCGCCAGCCACATACACCTGAGCTGGCCGGTTCGAATCCAGCCCAGGCCCGCCAAACAACAATGGTGGCTGCAACCAAAAAATGGCCGGGCGTTGTGGCGGGCGCCTGTGGTCCCAGCTACTTGGGAGGCAGAGGCAGGAGACTCGCTTGAGCCCAGGAATTGGAGGTTGCTGTGAGCTGTGATGCCCCAGCACTCTACCCAGGGTGACAGCTTGAGACTCTGTCTCAA
>CAUYRH010033490.1:0-30975 GCA_963574655.1 Perodicticus potto | reverse complement strand
AATGGCTAACAAACATATGAAAAAATGCTCATCATCCCTAATTATTAGAGAAATGCAAATCAAAACCACCCTGAGATACCATCTAACCCCAGTGAGAATGGCCCACATCACAAAATCTCAAAACTGCAGATGCTGGTGTGGATATGGAGAGAAGGGAACACTTTTACACTGCTGGTGGGACTGAAAACTGATACAACCTTTTTGGAAGGTAGTATGGAGAACTCAGAAAACTCAAGATAGACCTCCCCTTTGATCCCTCAATCCCATTACTGGGATTACCCAGAGGGGAAAACATCCTTTTATCATAAGGACATTTGTACTAGACTGTTTATTGCAGCTCAATTTACAGTTGCCGAAATGTGGAAACAGCCTAAATGCCCACCAACCCAGGAATGGATTAACAAGCTATTGTATATGTATACCATGGAATACTATTCAGCCATTAAAAAAGATGGAGACTTTACATCCTTTGTATTAACCTGGATGGAAGTGGGACACATTGTTCTCAGTAAAGCATCACAAGAATCAAGAAGCATGAATCCTATGTATTCAATTTTGATTCGAGGATAATTTTGACAGTTAATGACATGGTGGGGGAAGGGGAGAACAGAAAGAGAGAAGGAGTGAGGGAGGTGTGGGAAAGGAAGAGCAGAGAGAGGGAAGGGAGGGAGGAGGATGGGGTCTCGGTGTGTGACAGATTTGTTGGGGGCAAGACAGATTTGTTGGGGGTAAGAGGGACTTTACCTAACAAATGCAATCCGTGTAACCTGGTTTCTTGTACCCTCAATGAATCCCCAGCAATTAAAAAAAAAAAAAAGAAACTTTATAAAGGAAACAGTTTTTATGTTTACTGTACCCAAGAAAATGAGTAGATTCTCATCTTGTACTCTGCTTACCTGGGCAGTATTTGGAAGTTCTTTGGTGGCTTCCAGAATGGATCCAAAAGCTATCAATTCCAAGGTGGGTGCAGTTGTGCCTATTTGCCATCCACCTACTCAGGAGGCTCATTATGGAAGGATCGCTTGAGCAATTAGGGCTGTAGTGTGTTATAATCATACCTGTGAATATCCATTGCACACCAGCCTGAGCAATATAGTGATATATAATCGCAAACAAAAAAAGCTATAAACTTCAACTTACGCCATCTTCATAAAAATGATAAAACTTTAAGATATCTGAGAATAAACTTACTGAAAAATTTATGGGATCTGCATCGTGAAAAGAAATTGTAAAAGTACTGAGAAACAAGATAGGGCTTTGAATTAAATAAGCATTGTAATCTCAAGTGTTTCTTCATACTGTATTTATAACAAAAGTTCCAACAGGATTTTTGACTTTAACAAAATAAGTGCACATTAACTTGAAAAAATAAATATGGCGGATTAGCCAAGGAAGTTCTATAAAAGAAAAAGGATAAAGGGACTCTGAGGAAGTATTGAGTGCTTATCAAAAGCTACAGGAGCCAGCTAATTAATGCAATAGAATGGACTGAGTAGGAATAAACTTGTCTGAATGTTGAAAATTTGGTATATGGCAAACAGATTAGAGGGGGGAGTTAGTTTTTAAGAAGAAATAGGATGTTTATAATAAGATGCCTCTAGACCAGCAATTTTCAGTTGGTGTACTGTGAAAATTTTGAAAGATCATTGATTAAATTACTTTTGAAAGAAGTTCAAAGCACAGTAAGTATATTCTTCTTGATCAGCATAATTGAAGTATGCCGTGGAAATTTTAACTATAGGTTTAAGTGTGCCGTGAGATAAAAAAAGGTTGAAAACCACTGCTCCAGACACTAGGGCTGTCGCAATAATAAAATAGTCTTCATGAGGTTTGCATTCTAGCAGAGAAAACAAAACAGTGGTTACAGACAGAGTTAGCACTATGGTAAGAGCTGTGAAGAATACAAAGTACCAATTTCATGCAATTCAAGGAAACCTTAGTTAATTGGGGGGTGAGGAGCTCTTGGAGAAGACTTACGCAGAAAGCGAGGTTCCTGCAGAAAGCGAGGTTCCTTCAGTAACGGTTAGCTCTTTAGATTGAAGGAAATGGAATGCCAGCTTTACTCCTTACTATGAAAAATTAATTCCAAGTGAATCAATAGTATTAATGAAAACAATTTAAAAAAGAAAGATAAAGAGTATTTATAAAAATTCTTGGGTATAGAGGTCTTTTAAAGCTTGATATGAAATCCAGAAGTCACAGTGGGGTTACATGATAAATTTGCCTACATAAAAGTTAAAAGAGATAATAAAACACTATTAAACATTATGAAATGCAAGTTAGAAACAGGTGAAAGAAATCAATGTGTGAGATAGAGTTACTTTTCCTGTTTATATACTGAACTCTTATAAAATAGGGAATAAGATCTTCACAGAAAAATATGTTCAATCTCAGTAATGATGAAGAGAGACATGTCTAGATATTTTTTCCCCTTTAGATAGACCAAGATTTTAAACTAGAAATGTTTCTATGTGAAATATCTAAATGTCCTCCCGTATAATCTACAGTGGAATATGTTGAAAATGAAAAATAAGCTCGGTGCCCGTAGCTCAGTGAGTAGGGCTCCTGCCACACACACCGAGGTCAGCGCGTGGTCAGCGGGTTCAAGCCTGGCTCGGGCCTGCTGAACAACAATGACAACTGCAACTGAAAAAAAGCTGGTGTTGTGGTGGGCGCCTGTAATCCCAGCTACTCGGGAGGCTGAGGCAAGAGAATTGCTTACACCCGAGTTTGAGGTTGCTGTGAACTGTGATGCTACAGCACTCTACCTAGGGTGACATAATGAGATGCTGTCTCAAAAGAAAATGAAAAGTAACATGATTTTTGACAAAGATGTCTGTTCTTTGGTATACTGTTTAGTGAAGAAAGCAATATGTTATTTATATGAAACTATAGGCACATGTCTGGTATACTGTTGAGTGAAAAAAGTAATATATGAAACTAGGCACATGTATGCATAGAATGCTGTCTACAGGGAGACATTAGTTACATGTAATCAAATTTTAGGTGACAGAAGTTTGTTCTTGTGAGCTTTAATATTTTTTATAAAACAAGGTATTGAATTGGTTTACGAGTTCATATTTAGTGTTAGTCTCTTAGCTTTCGGTTTTTCAGGTAAAACTCGGTGTCTTTTTTTTTTTCAGAGAAAACATTTCTAGGAATGCATTTGATTTTCTGCTATGGGTATATCTTGATTATCTGAATCATCAGGCAGCTTTAGATTTCTCATAACCAACTTTTTATGAGTCCTCCTTTTATTATAATGTTTTGGCTTTTTGAGTGATAATTTATTTAATTGAAATGTGCTGTGAATTAGAATATTTGTAAAAGCATATTTAGTAGTTTTAAGAGAGTGATACATGGCTTGTTCTCATTTGAATGATTTTTTTCCTGTGGCTGATAGTACATCTGAATGTCCACTTATGGTAATATGTGATAAGTGCTTTGACACAAAGCCTTAACAAGACCTTTATTAAAAATATTAGAACTTTTTGTGCTGGATGCATTGCAAAAGAAAAAAAAAGCTAAAGAAAAAACTGAAGTTTTCTTCTGAGTATTAAATTATTTTTTAAAATTGAGAGTCTCCTGTTTATACATAAAGAACACAGTAGTATTGAAACCTAGGTTTTGCAAGCTAACAAGTAATTGACCAGATTCTGCAGATATTTTTGCTAGCTATGTTGATTCACAGAATGATTGAAAGTTTTCTTTTTTTCAATCTGTTGCTTTTCCATTTAAAATATTAAGATATTTCAGAAGGCCAGAGACTGTGTTTCATCTGAATTAATAAGAAACATTGTGCTATGTACTTATCATTATCCTCTCTGAAGCAGTTTGAAATTTGGTTAAAACTCTAGATAGTACTTGGCTTACTATATCTTAGAAACATAGTAATGAATTACTTGTATATGTTTAAGTACATAATTTATGGAAAGCTAATCATGGCTAATTTATTCGATATTTTATATATATATGTGTGTGTGTATATATATATATATACACATACATACATATATATATTTTTTAGACAGTCTCATTTTGTTTCCGAGATAGAGTGCTGTGGCGTCATAGCTTCTACCTCACGAGTAGCTGGGACTACAGGTGCCCACCATAAAGTCCATTTAGTTTTAGAGATGGGGCCTCGCTCTGGCTCAGGTTTGTCTCAAACCATGAGCTCAGGCATTCCGCTCGTCTTGATCTCTCAGAGTGTTAGGATTACAGGCGTGAGCCTGATTAAGATAAATATTTTTGTTTGCTCCTCTTTTCTCAGTAAATTTAAAAATATGTCAAAAGACTTGCAAATGATTTGTGGTATAAGGAATGCTCTGTAAGTTATTTAGTAAAGCTTACATATTTAAACTGGTTCAACTACAATTATTAATAAAGTGAATCCATTGTATAAAATTCAACCTCCCTAATTTAAAATTCATTAACTCTTCATAGATGGCACCAGCAATAGTACGACTTTCATCCTTAAGATTTTAGTTGTAGTGATGTTAAAATGCTAATAGCTTAGCTTTCCAGGACTTATTTTAAAACAAAGCTAAAAGAAAAATTACAAGAAAAAGTCAAACTTTGACATCTACACACATATATACACTTCTGTTTGCTACATTTTGTAGCCATACAACTCTTGTTTCCTCTGAACAAAAGGATTATGATCTTGTTTTAAGTCAGTTATTTTTCCCTATAGAAAATCAGGTTTTGGAGAGCTCTAACACTGGGCTATTGCTAGGCTCTCATCCTTTCTGTTTAAATAATGCAGGTACTTTGATGGAAACCTGGAGAAGCTCTTTGCTGAGTGTCATGTAATTAATCCAAGTAAAAAGTCTCGAACACGCCAGATGAATACAAGGTCATCAGCACAGGATATGCCTTGTCAGATCTGCTACTTGAACTACCCTAACTCGGTGAGTATCTGGTAGTTTAAGGCCAGCACTGACTCTGTATTTCAGAGAGCAAATCAGGTTTCATTAAATACTCAGAACCCTTAATGAATGTCTTTAATACTGTTTACTAGGGAGCTTTCAAGGTTCTTCAAAAGAAGACCTTTTCATTTATACAAATTTATTGTAATAGGAATTCTTACATGTAGCAAGTGGGGATAGAGTTGGAACAGAACCAATAATAGGAATAGAACTGAATAGTGGTGTTACTTTCTTAAGTTTATGTATCCCTTCTTAAAAATTTATTGTACTAAGGTGATTACTTAGAGTCTTTGGCAAAGAAGTTTTAGGCTTAAATCAACATAATCTTCCTGTGAAGGCCTTACATTATTAGTACCCAAAAGAAAATTATATTTGTGGCATAAGGGTATTCAGTTAACTTGAAATTCGACTCTTAAGATGTTTCTAGATACCTAAGAAATAACTTAATTCTACAACAATTACAACTATGTTCATATACTCTGTTTTAATAGTTAAGCAACTCTTTCTGATAAATACTGTGTAGAGGTTTTTGGCACCAATGATTTATTTTTTAATTTTTGTTGTTGTTTATTAAGAGTTGGGGGTCTCACTATGTTGCCCAGGTTGGAGTGCAGTGGCTGTTCACAGGTGTGAGCATGTCTACTAGAGCTTCGAAGTCCTGGACTCAGGCAATCCTTCCAAGTAGCTGAGATTACAGGCATGTACCTTTGCACCTGAAACATACTGAATGTTTCTCATTGTTTATCTTAGTTCCATATGTGTATCTCTTTGAAGGGAGATAATTAGTTTACATGAATATTTAGAAAAGAAGTTTTAAAAGAAAACTAAGTACTCTTAGAGTAATAGAATGATCATTGAGTTAAAGTATTTAGTAAGTAAAAGTTCTGGACTAAATTTCAAAATCCTCCAGTTCTAATCATAGATGTAATACTAAATATTTGGCTTTGGGGATAGGTAAATCATTGAATCTCAATGGTTTTTAGTTTCTTTATTCTTCAAATGAGTAAAGATAATCTTTTAAATCTCTTCTACCCTGGGAAATGTCATTTCCCTCTCCTTAAATCATAATCTTAACTTGAATATTTTTTTTTAAAAATCAATACTACCGGCTCGGCACCTGTGGCTCAAAGTGACTAAGGCGCCAGCCACATACACCTGAGCTGGCAAGTTTGAATCCAGCCCAGGTCCACCAAACAATGATGGCTGCAACCAAAAAATAGCCGGGTGTTGTGGCAGGTGCTTATGGTCCCAGCTACTTGGGAGGTGCAGGCAGGAGAATCACTTGAGCCCAGGAGTTGGAGGTTGCTGTGAGCTGTAATGCCACGGCACTCTATCCAGGGTGACAGCTTGAGGCTCTGTCTCAAAAAAAAAAAGAAAAAAGAAACGAAAAAGCATAAAAATCAGTACTACTATTAAAATACATTAAATTCATGTTTTGACATCATATATCTTTAACAGATTCTCTTTGCCAGTTGACACACTGAGACCCAAATAATTTGTCCCAGGTTATGTGAAATTTACTTAACTCCTTGGCATTTTTCCTCCTACTCTGTTAGCAAGTTCCTCCTTGATTTAAATCTTTACTCTAATTTGAATACTGATGCTAGGTGATCAGCTTTGTGCAGTGGCAGAATCATAGCCAGTGAATTGGTACACTTACTGCTATTTGAAAACTTTTTCCAATTCCCTGCCATGACAACTTGTAATATATAGTTGGCTTTGGCAATTTTTGGCAGTATCTACAGAGACTGAATTTTTTTTTTTTTTAATGAAGCTAGCTGCTTACAAAGAAATGTCCTTGGTATTACTGTCTAACATTCGGTTGAAAATCATGACTGGAGATTTAGAGTGTACATTTTTGCTTTGTACTTACAGGTGGTGATGGGGAATCTATTAATTTATTTAATACACTAGGCATGAATTTCCAGGTTAGTTGAGCAGATAAATAAAGTAACATTCAGAAAGAATGGTAAGTGCTTAGAGAGGACAAACACAAGATATGATACTGTGGGAACTTGTTGGAGAGACACCTAACTTAGTGATTAGGCAGGGCTGCCGGGAGAAATTGACATCTGAGCTAACCTCTGAAGGTGTGGTAGTTAGATAAACCAGGAAAATGTAGCAAAACAGAATCCAAAGGAAGGGAACATACTTTAAAGAATTGTGGAAGTGGTAAACAGGGCTAACAGCTTTAGTGAAAGAAAATGAAAAGTGAAGTTGGAAAGAAATTATTTTAACTAGTGTGGTAAGATAGCTAAAATGTCTGGGTTGAATCTCATTAACTTGAAGTGGGAAAGGAAGTGGAAGCAGTACATGTAAATAAATTACTCTTTTAAAAGAAATTTAACTATGTAAGTGACAGGACAAAATAGCAAAAAGAATAATATGAGTTGGTAAGTTAAAGAGGGGAACTGCTAAGCAATAATGAAAAATACAATCATGATGAAACAAGAACTTCTTTTTGTAAAATTTTTAGACTGATACATAGGGTAAGTTTAACCTTTTCAGTTTTAAAAGTTAATATCACCTGAAATTCTCAGGAAACTTTATTTTATTAATTAGAAGAGTGATTTCTGTACTTAGGTTGTTTAAGTCCATGTTTGACTACTCTTTTCAAACATTTATACTTTCCTTTTGTTTACCTGTATCTTCAATATCTTTATAGTCCGAGAAAGCAATTTGTGCTTTATGCAGTGGCACACAAAGACAAGTTTTTAAATAAATGCTTTTGATTGCTTAGTTTATAACACTTTGGAATTAATTATCCTAGGTGGTCTTTTCTTGAAAAACAATTTCTTGAGTCTTTGGAACACTATGTCAGTTCATTCTCCCACTCCCACCCCCCAGCCTCTGTTGTAGCTAATTCAGAGGGTTTTCGTTTTGTTTTGTTTTTACCCTGGCAAGAGTCACTCACTTTATATTAATGTTTTGGGTCAAACATAGCTTAAATGTAGCTATGGTACTGACTCATTGCTCTACTAGGATATAACTTGGGGACTACAATAACTCATTTTTATGAAGTAAGTAGTTTGTATTTTCTAGTATTAAGATTAGTTAAATAGGTAAAGGCAGAGTTGAAGATTATGAGAGAGGAGGATGGTCCACTCTGCCTTCCTTTTTTAATTCATTCCATTTATACACAAGAGAACTGATGCTTGGATTTGCTTAGTTTTTATAAACAAAGTGACTTCAAATTTCGAGATTATGTGCACACCTCTCATGGAAGAAAGATAATTCTTTTTTTTTTTTTTGAGACAGAGTCTCAAGCTGTCACCCTGGATAGAGTGCCATGGCACCATAGCTCACAGCAACCTCCAATTCCTGGGCTCAAGCAAGTCTCCTGCCTCTGCCTCTCAAGCAGCTGGGAATACAGGCACCCGCCACAACACCCGGCCATTTTTTTGGTTGCAGCCGTCATTGTTGTTTGGCGGGCCCGGGCTGGATTCTAACCCGCCAGCTTAGGTGTACGTGGCTGGCGCCCTAGCCCATTGAGCCACAGGCGCCGAGCCGGAAGAAAGATAATTCTTAATGTTCTTACTGTTATTTGAAGTGAAGGAGATAAATGGAACCTTTAAAAGTGATACTATTTTAGTTTTTTAAGGACCATTGGTTTCTGCTATAGGTAATATTTCACATATCGTAAATGTTCTTTCTTAATTGGATTTATGTATCATATAAACAGAGATAAATTTAGTTAATAGGTAATCTGATCCCTGGAGACAGGGGAAAGCCCAGGGAACCACGTAAGTGAGCACAAGTAGTAAGGGAACAAACTTATCAAAGAAGCAGAAGGGAAAGGAATAGAACAGCCAGGGAGATATCCATGATAATGATATACCCATCCTTCTCTGAGCATAATGAATGTGTATTTTTATACTATTGATTAGTTTTACTTTATCTTTAGACACGTACGTGTGATTTATTTTTCTGATTTATTTTAATTTTCTTATCTAACTAGAAAAGTTATTGAAAAGAAGCCTTTAAAGAATAAAAAGCTTTCTTTTTATCTGCTCTTATAATAGGCCCTAGAGTAGACCTCAACAAAGGTTAGGGACTTAAACTGCTCACTTAAATAACCATTATGACAAATAACCATTATGACCCTCAAATTGCACAGTCTTCAGGATTCTTACTTGAAGAAAATACAGCATATAACCATATGTATGTGTTTATAACTTATGTGTTTATAAAACATTTTAGAGGTGTTGATATATATGCTGTATTTGTTTTTTTACATTGAAAAATCAAAGATTCTCATTAGTGATCTGGTAACAAGTTAGTGCCATATCTCCTTCACAGATGGGGAGTAATGAGAATAAACTCCTTTAAACTTAATATATGTTTGTCATCTTTTCTGTAAAACTAGTTGTAGAACTCTGATATATTTCTTTTCATGGCTTTGTCTATGCATTTCTTTATATAGTTGATATGCCATATATAAAATTTCCATCCTAAGTAGATAATTTGTATCTAATATGCTAAGCAACATCAGAAATTTCATAAGCATATTTCAAATAATAGCTAATTAGGAAAAAAGAGGCTTGGCACCTGTACTCAGAGGCTAGGGCGCCAGCTACATACACTGGAGCTGGTGGGTTCAAATCCAGCCCAGGCCTGCCAAATAACAACAACTACAATCAAAAAAATAGCTGGGCATTGTGGTGGGTACCTGTAGTCCCAGCCACTTGGGAGGCTGAAGCAAGAGAATCACTTAAGCCCAAGAGTTTGAGGTTGCTGTGAGCTGGGATGCCACAACACTCTACCAAGGGTGACATATTGAAACTCTGTCTCAAAAAAAAGGAAAAAAAGAACTAGGAATAAATTCTACAAGAAATGCAGAGGATCCATATGAAGAAAACTTTAATTGTTGAATAAAAGGTTGACGTATTTGAGATAGAATATTCAGGAAAATATTTTAAGAAACAAAAAAGAAAGGCCTGGCTTGGTAGCTCATACCTGTAATTCTAGGACTGTGGAAGGCCAAGCAGGGAGGATAGGTTGAATTCAGGAGTTCAAGACCAACCTGAGCTAGAACAAGACTCCATCTCTTAAAAAAACAAAAAAAAAGAAAGAAAAGAAAAAATTAGCTGGGCACGGTGGTACATGGCTGTAGTCCCAGCTACTCCGGAGGCTGAAGCAAGAGGATTACTTGAGCCCAGGAGTTTGAGGTTGCTGGGAGCTATGATGCTGCTGCTGCATGCTTTCTAACTGGGATGACAGAGTGAGACTGTCCCAGGGGAAAAAAAAAATAATAGCGATAGATTAGCAGGGAAGAGCAGGGTAAGGACTAGTCCTATCAGATAAAAGAATAAGTAGGCAGAGCGGTGGAACAGGATGTAGTCAAATATGCATAAGATTTTACTGTTATTATAGAGTAGGCATTTTAAATAAGATACAGGGTGTTGGAACAACTTGGTAGCCTTGTAGGGTAGAAACTTAGATGCCTTCCTAATTCCTTCCATCAATTTGATTTAGAAGCCATAAATACAGGTTGGGCACAGTGGCTCAAGCCTATAATCCTAGCACTCTGGGAGGCTCAGAAGAGTGGATCTCCTGAGCGGAGGAGTTCAAGAACCAGCCCTAGTAAGAGTGAGTCTCCATATCTACTAAAAGTAGAACAGCTAGCTGAGCATCACGACAGGTGCCTATAGTCCCAGCTGCTCAGGAGGCTGAAGAAGGAGGATCGCTTGAACCCAAGAGTTTGTGATTGCTTTGAGCTATGATGTCTAGGTTTCACTACCAAGAAGTTCTTTTTAGGAGGCCATTTAATTCTTGTCAAATTGGATATTATTGTGAGAAATGTGACCTAACAGAGTCTTATCAAGTCATTGTATATAGCGAATTTTCTGATAATGTCTTTGTTAAAGTTCATGTTTTATTTTTCTTGCAGTATTTCACTGGCCTTGAATGTGGGCATAAATTTTGTATGCAGTGCTGGAGTGAATATTTAACAACCAAAATAATGGAGGAAGGCATGGGACAGGTAAAGACGCCAATTTTTTTTTCCATTTTTGTTCAGTTTCCTATAATAGTGAGACCTTTGCACAAATAAAATTAGGTAAAACTTTCTGGATTACAAATCGTATGGGGAACATTTCTGTAGATTAAAACAACTAAAAGATAACAAGCCTTTTTCTCTTCACAGTGTGGCTTTGCAGTTAAAGTTTTCTCAGCATCAGTATTGGTATATATCAAACAATTTTGTCAGATATCTTGCTTTGTCATTCAAGTTTTATGTTGAAAAACCAGTTACTCAGGTCAGCAATAACAGTTACTTTATGGTGATAAACACTCACTTTCTTTAAATAGAAAGGAAAGGGTTGATATTCTATGAATACTAAGGTATCCCCAAAACTTGGTAAAGTGCCTGGCGATGGTAACCATTCCTTAAATATTTGTTGAATGAAGACAGTTTAAATTTCAATCTTTTTCAGACTATTTCGTGTCCTGCTCATGGTTGTGATATCTTAGTGGATGACAACACAGTTATGTAAGTATTTTTGATAGCTTCTGCATGTTAAAAAGTGGTTAGCTGGCTAAACAAAATTAACTTTCACTGGTTGGCCAAGGTGGGTGGATTGCTTGAGCTCACGAGTTCAATATCAGCCTGAGGCAGAGCAAGACCTCTTCTCTAAAAATGGCTGGATATTGTGGTAGGTGCTTGTAGCCTCGGGAGGCTGAGGCAAGAGGATTGCTTGAGTCCAGGAGTTTGAGGTTGCTGTGAGCTATGATTCTAGGGCAGTCTTATCAGGGAGACAAAGTCAGACTGTATCTCCTAAAAAACAAAATTAACTTTCATTCATCTCTTCAAAGGAGGTAAAACTTTGTATACTCTGAAGAGACTTTCTAATCTATAGTCCTTTGTTGTAGCCCACTTGTAACTTGGTTAAATGCCTAGTCACTGTTCTTGTATACTTGGCAGTATATGATAGCTAGGTTTTGATAAGCTTTGAATTGGAGAATAGGATTTGTCAGTTGAAGGCCTGAATGATTCACAAATGGTTCAGCACTAGATAATTGCCTGTATGGGAAGGTATATCTGTTGAAGATAATTAAAGTGAATGCAGCCCTGGACTTGAATGAGTAAATATCTGAACCTAATAAAGCATAGATTGACTTGGCCAAGACAGTTTATAAGCTCATTAATTCCACTTTCTTATCTTCAGTATACTTAGATGGTTTTTTCCCCCCCAATTGTTCTACTTTGGTTTATTTGGAGTATACTTACTGTTGTTATTTGCTCTGTTAATGTCAGTTCTGTTTTTCAGTAAATCTTGTTCCAGTTATTGTTTTAGGCTAGCAAAAATAAGCCATGTAATCATCTTTACGTACCCTCATTCTTCAAATTATCTTTATCCTGTGCCCTGACGCTCTCTGATTCTTAGATTCTTTCATCAATATATCAGTATAAATCAGCAGTTCTCAACCTGTGGGTCGCAACCCACAGGAATTGTATTAAAGGATCATGGCATTAGGAAGATTGAGAACCACTGGTACAGATTCATTGATACATTTTGTCAGTATAGGTCACTATATCCTTTCATCTGTTTCATAAATTATTTATTTATTTATTTATTTTGCAGTTTTTGGCTGGGGCCAGGTTTGAACCCGCCACCTCCAGTATATGGGGCCGGCTCCCTACTCCTTTGAGCCATAGGCACCGCCCATTCATAAGCATTTATTGGGAGCCTCCTTATTAACACAGATACATTGGGGAGCAACAGATTTTGTACATTTCCCATCTAGTTTTCCCCAAAATAAATACGGTATTCCTCCTCTCTCCCAAAAGTTTCCCAATATTAAATAACAACAGTTTAAGAGTTATATGTATACTCCTACACAGCAGTGTAAGTTTTGTATGTAAAGGTATGTGTACATGTGATATATACTGTTAGAAAGAAGTAGATTTATTCCATCTGAAGAATTTGAAGAGACTTTACCAAGGGAATAACATAAAAGGAGCCAAAATTGATGTTGAGAGTGTGGAGAGTAATATTGGTTAAATCAAGAATGTCAGTATTTTTTAAATAAGTCCTGAACTTCTCTGTTAAGTATTCTGTAATGGCCAGAGCACTGCATAGGAGATTATTAGAGGCAAGGTTGTAAAGAGTTTGACAGTTTATAATGTTTTGTCATAGAAGGTTGTTAAGACTGTGATAATGAGATCTTCATTTTAAAAATAACAACTTTGTTGGTATAGTGGAGTATGGTTTAGAGTGGGGAAGCATTTGGGTGGTGAGACTAGGTTAGAAGGATATTGTTGTAGTCTATGTTAAAGATGATAGGATAGCAGTTGGAATTCTAAAGGGGAACCACTAGAGGCAAAAAGAATTTGGAGATAGCTTGATTGTAGGGTATGAAAAAACTCCAGTATGAATCTATAATTTTTCATTTGATCCATTAGGTAGAAACTAGTAATGGATTAGAATTCATTAGTAATTGAAGTAATGGGCAAAGAAGCCATCACTCTTAGAAAGAATGTAAATCAGATAAGACTGACATCTTAGAGACTAATGGTTAAAGAGAAGTTAGAAGAAGGGAAGTTGGGTGGCGCCTGTGGCTCAGTGAGTAGGGCACCGGCCCTATATGCCAGCAGTGGCAGGTTTGAACCTGGCCCTGGCCAAACTGCAACAGAAAATACCAGGCATTATGGTGGGTGACTGTAGTCCTAGCTACTCTGGAGGCTGAGGCAAGAGAATCGCCTAAGCCCAAGAGCTGGAGGTTGCTGTAACCTGTGACGCCACGGCACTCTACTGAGGGCAACAAAATAAGACTGTCTCTTGAAAAGAAAGGGGAAGTCAGTGAAAGATATTTAGGTCATGCTTTAAGAGAATAATATTATAGGAACCGAAAGATTAGAGAATGTCAGCAAGGGAAGTGACTAATGGTGTCACTTCTACAGAGATGTGAAAGACTATTGAAAAGACACCATTGGATTTTCCCTTTATAAAGGCAATTAGTAGAATGATAAAAGTAGAAGTCAGTTTGTGATGAGTTAAGACATCAATGAAAAATGGAGAACAATATGGCACTTTACGGAAATTTCTTGAATATACCCTCAGTGGATTGCATATTAACTTATGTTATCTCAGAACATCTTTCTAAATCACAGAAACTGATTTGAGTGTTTACTCAGATGTTCATGGGACATTGTCCTGATAGTATGGTAAACATTTTTTCAGCTGTACACATGAAGCCATAAGTTTCTGGGAGGTACTTGGGAGTCTGCTGGGGGGATTCTTTCCTCTGGATTCAGCCAGAGAACTTGTTGTCATACACACATAGCAGGGGTTTCTGGGTAGGGTTTTATTTTGGAGAAAATTAGATGGGAATGTACGACATATTTGCAGTATGCAAAACAAATGTGATTAATTTCCTGGTTAGCATAGGGCTTTTATAAATCAGTAGAAAGAAGATAATCCCATTTATAGGACATGAACAAGCAGTTCATAATGAAAGAAATTTAAATCTCCCTAGCTCAACAGCTAGGGCTCCGGCCACATACACTGGGGCTGGTATGTTTGAACCCAGGCCTGCCAAACAACAATAACAATTAAAAAAAATAGCCAGGTGTTGTGGCGAGCACCAGTAGTCTTAGCTACTTGGGAGGCTCAGGCAAGAGAATTGCTTAAGCCCAGGAGTTTGAGGTTGCTGTGAGCTGTAATGCCACAGCACTGTACTGGGGGTGACATAGTGAGACTCTGTCTCAAAAAAAAAATAGCCATAAATGCAGGGTGGCCATAAAGTTTGTGTGCAGTTTAAAATAGTTGTCTAATTAAATTAGATATCATGCCTAATTAAATATAAATCAAAATTAGATACTCTGAAAATTTTGTTACTGGTTATGTCTGATGTGAGTGAAAATACAATAGGGAGTATAAACTGTTGCAAGCTTTTTGGAATGCAGTTTGGCATTTTATAAAAATGTGTATGCTCTTCGGCCTTTTATCCAGAAGTTCTTCACCTTGGATATTCATAGTGCTAACACTTAAACTCACTGTCTTTTTCTCTTTCCAAAGCCTGTTGTTATTCAAAGTGATTTTAACACCCATGTATTTAGTCCACAGTATAGTCCTCAGACCAACAGTCTCAGCATCACTTAGGAACCTGTTAAACATATATTTGTCAGGCACCACCCCAGACTTCTTTTTTTTGAGACAGAGCCTCAAGCTGTCACCCTGGATAGAGTGCTGTGGCATCACAGCTCACAGCAACCTCTAATTCCTGGGCTCAAGCGAGTCTCTTGCCTCCGCCTCCCAAGTAGCTGGGACTACAGGCGCCCGCCACAACGCCTGGCCATTTTTTGGTTGCAGCCATCATTGTTGTTTGGTGGGCCTGAGCTGGATTCATACCTGCCAGCTCAGGTGTACGTGGCTGGCGCCTTAGCCCGTTGAGCCACAGGCGCCGAGCCACCCCCAGACTTCTTGAATCAGAAACTCTAGAGATGGAGCCCAGCAATCTGAATAATAGGCTCTCCTGGTTCTCATGCACTTAAATTTGAGAACCACTGCCATAGGTTCTCATTTCCCTGATCTAATTTCCAGTAAGATCCTCTTCACCCTAGCTTCTCATTCCCATGGCCACCACTCTAGGCCTGCTGGAACCAGATATATTCCACTTGACTTTGCAAAGTCATCTTTTTTCTGCCTATTCCTAAAATATTGCTCCTGGAGGTTCTATCCAACCTCCTGTTTCTTTTCACTTTTTATACTTTGCCTAGACATGCATTGGAAATCCCCAAGTCAGATCTCTCTTTTGATATCCCACTGCCTATCAGGGTGTGTGTATGTATTAGGTATAATCTTTTCCAGCCCTCAATGCCACCACCAAACTCACTTATTCTTCTCAGTATCAAAGAATGACACTACTAGGTGTTAAACACCTGCCTGAATTTAAAACCTCGGTAATATTCCTGATTAATTTTTTCCCTGCATCTCCCAGTGTCACCCTTACATTAAATTCCGTCAGTTCCACATCATTTCTCTGTTGGTACTGCCATTAACCTGATCTAGGCCATCATCTCTTACCTGGAAATTTTCAGCTGGCTCCTAAGCAATGTGCTTATATCTAGTTTCATCATCTCCTAGTTCTTCACAAAGGGTTTCCATTGTCCTGCATTGCTCCTCTGCAGCTTCATCTTTGCTTTTGCCTTTTCTCACATTCTCTGTTCTGTCCATGTAGAATTTGGTTTCTTTAAAGTATTGTGCATTTATTTGCATTCAGTTTGGTTTGAGTTTTCCTTTTTTCTCTATTGCCTCTGGTTTTCTCACACATAACTTCCTGTTTTACTCTTGAATTCTCTTTAACCTATTCAACTTCTTACCATTCTCAGATTGTAACTTTGGTTACAATACTCTTTGTGCTCCTGAAGACACCTCCCCCCCAATATTTCTCTTACCATCCACTTTTTAATTGCTTATATTAGATTTCTTAACTATAAATTTTATGATCCCAGGTACTTTAATTATTAGTATATTATCTAAATTCCTGTTTCCATTCAGAATGTGTGACTCTTAACTTGGAAATACTACACTGAAAGTATTCATTCACTGACCTCTCTCTGCTTTTTCAACTCTTAAAATTTCTTAGTAGTGGTAATTGAAAGAATTTACCTTTTATTCCTTAGTAAGTGCTATTTAATAGGCATGCATCTTTGAGTAAGTAACTGGAAATACATTATTATCTCTTGCTTTCATGAACATGTCATCCTCCCAAACTTCAGTGATTGATTTTATGCTATAATACCATTAATACTAAGTGGGGATGGCTGGGTGCAGTGGCTCACACCTGTAATCCTAGTGCTCTGGGAGGACAAGGCAGGCTGATAGCCTGAGCTCACAGGTTCAAGACCAGCCTCAGCAAGAGTGAGACTCCCATCTGTAAAAATAGCCAGGTATTGTGGCAGGTGCCTATAGTGCCAGCTACTTGGGAGGCTGAGGCAAGAGAATTGCTTGATCCCAAAAGTTTGAGCTTGCTGTGAGCTATGATGCCACGTACTCTACCCAGGGCAACAAAGTAAGAACTGTGTCTCAAAAAAAAAAAAAAAAAAAAATGGCTCGGCACCTATGGCTCAATGGGCTAAGGCGCCAGCCATGTACACCTGAACTGCCGGTTCAAATCCAGCCTGGGCCCGCCAAACAACAATGACAGCTGCAACCAAAAAAAAAAAAAAAAAAAAAAAATGGCCAGGCGTTGTGGCAGGCGCCTGTAGTCCCAGCTACTTGGGAGGCGGAGGCAAGAGACTCGCTTGAGCCCAGGAATTGGAGATTGCTGTGAGCTGTGATGCTACAACACTCTACCCAGGGCGACAGCTTGAGGCTCTGTCTCCAAAAAAAAAAAAAAAAAAAAGTAAGATAAGAATATACTTTGACAAAATTTTTGTCACAAGATTTGTCGCTTAATACTTTCATGAGACTAATGAAAATTATTTCTCTAAATTATTTATCATCTGTAACCACATAAATGTCCACTTCTGGTCATTCTAGTAGTAGTTGGTTGATGTTTGTTTTTTTCTGTATAGTTACTTAGGGGCTAAATTTCTTTTACTATATGTTGCTTCTCTAGTAATCTTAGGGCTAATAAAGGTAAGCTTGTATCTATACAGTCTTTCAAGTAGTATATTTAGTCTTATCTTGACCAATCAGTGATGGCATTAATATACATTTGGAATTGCGGTATTTTGATTCAGCACATCCTGTGAGGTATGCCTAAAAAATACCATTTATTTTCAAATAATAGTTTTGGGAACAGAGTTGATGGCAAGAATTCATTGCCACTTCTAGCAGAATTATGCCCAAGCTTTTTTTTTTTAAAAAAAAGCTTTCACTGATAGGCAAGAATTTTTTTTTAATGGTTCTTAAGATCATTGTATAGATAATGCATACCTTTACTGGCTAATTCCCCACTTGTCTGAAAAGGGCAGAAATATTCTTGTAAAAAAGATTGTTTTATGTTAAATAGTATAATTTAAATGCTGTTCATTAGTACATAATTCCTGTTCCATCAATTTTAAGCAGTATATTTTAACTCCTTACTATATAAGGTGAGGAAATGGTGCCTCCATGCTATTCTTTTCTTTAGCACTTCCATTTTCTAACTTCTATTAGATATGTAATTACTTTACATTATCAACTTTGTATTTTTTCTGTTCTTTAACTGATTCTTTCATGTTTGGTCAATAGGTTAATTCAGAAATTTATAAACCAGTATGTTTATAATATAGCTGTGTAAATATTAATTATAAAACCAAGTAATTGAATATACACAGAGAAAAATGTCATTTTTCAAGTCTTTTCTGCTCCAGGAAAAACACTTCATTCCTCCAAGTCAGATGATTATGTTTTACATTTGCTGTGTTGAAAATCACAAATAGGGTTGTGAATGATCTTAGACCTTTAGTAATTAAGTGAAGTCATACAGTTTGTACCATCTGAGGCAAGAGACAAACTTCAGTACATGTGTTAACCACATTACAGTGGAGCATCTCATCTTTTACAGTGAAAAACATTGTTCTTAATTGTAATAGGCTCAATTTGCTTTGTGTTGATTTTTATTTTAGTTTTTTATTAAGTCTTAAGATACATTCAGTTTTTAATTAAGTCCTAAGGTGCATTAACCTTAAAACTGTATTTGTTTTACTAACCAGATCAAAGTACACTACTTTCATAGCGCTCAGAATGTTCCCCTTCCCAGTCATTATCCAGCTTTACTGGCTGTCTTGACTTTCTACCATTAGTTAGTTTTTTGGCCTGTTTTTGAACATTATTTAAATGAAATCATATAGCATGTATTTCTTTGTATATCTGCTTCAGTTACCACAATGCCTTTGAGATGCATTCATGTTGTTAAATATATCTGTGGTTTGTTTTTTTAGCCATACCATATGGGCTTTCATTCTCCTGGTAATGGATATTTGGAGTTTTTTTAGTTTGGTTTATTTTGGTACTCTGAGCAAACTGCAGAGAATATTCCTCTGTGTCTTTTGGTGGACATGTACTGACATCTTTGGGGTATTTACTTAGGAGTGAAATTTCTAGCTTTACTGGATATTGCTGAATGGTTTCCTATAGTGGGTGTTCTAGTATTCCTTTTAGCTATATGTGAGAGCTCTAGTCCTTGCCCATACTTGTGTCACCCGTCTTTTTAAGTTTTTGCCATTCGGGTTAATGCACAGGGATAATCTCACCTTGATTTTCATTTGGCAGTTTCCTGGTGGGAAATATAGAATATCTTTCCATGTATTTATTAGACATTTGGTTATCCTTTTTAATGAAGTTCCCATTTGAGTCACTTACTCTTTCTTAAAATTAGTTATTTTCCTCTGTCATTTACTTTGCAATAATTCTTTAAGTACGTTCATATGAATCTTGTTGTACTGTTTTTTCTCAATGTATGGTTTGCGTTTTCTCTCTAAAAGAGAGGTGTTTTTTGTTTGTTGAGACAGTCTCATTTTGTTGCCCCAGGCTCAAGTGCAGTGTGATAGCTCACAACAGCCTCAGACTCTGAGCTCAAGCAATCCTTGCCTCAGCTTCACAAGTAGCTGAGGACTACAGGCTTGTGCCACCACACTTGGCTATTTCTGTTTTTAGTGGGGACTGAGTCTCTTCAAACTCCTGAGCTCAAGCAATCCATCCGCTTCCCAGAGTGGCACCCAGCTGTTTTTTTGTTTGTTTGTTTTTTCTTCTTCTTTCTTTTTTTGATGAAGTTTTCATTTTGGTGTCTAATTCATGGTCTATGATTATTGCTATTAGAGAAATTTATGATTTTTGCTATTTAAGGAATCTTTTCTTACCCCAAGTTGTGTTTGTTTTTAAGGCACATAGAGTTTACAGAGAATGCTTCAATATCATGTAACTTTTTATGTCAACTCCATGTTTTCTAAAAGGCCTAGAGAACATGTATTGGGTGCCTCTCCTCTTTCCCTTTGTTTTTGTCATTTTGGTGAATTACTGAAAGATGGCGTCTCTGGCCAAAAGGCACAAAAAACCTTAAAGGAAAATATTTTTGTTATTAGTCTTAAATTGAGGTATAATATTGTTGAATTACTGAGGGTGCTACATAAGGATAAGGCATGGTTTAGCAGTTGACATCAATTTAAAAAAAAAATTGTGTTTAACATCACCTGGTTTTGAATCATAGATCTCAATGTATTTCCTTTGTTAAAATGTGATATTATCCCCAAACTCAAGGGTGGTTTAATATATCTGACACTGTTCTCAACATGTATAGGAGATGTTCATTAAAAGTTCCTTTGTTTACCTAGAGATCTCCTATCCACTAAAAGAACTGGCATAATAACAATTTTTAACTATAATGATAGCAACCAGGTCTTTGTCTAAGGAATTAGCTTATTAATGACCAAAAAGACATATGCCACCTTCCAGAGAGTGCCTCTTCTTACGAATGGGAGGTCACTTTCTTTTACTTCCCTATTATCAGATAAACTAAAGTAGAAAACTTGGCCTAGTAACTAGGGCTGACCTTTGCGGTCACCAGTCCTGGTGGGCCATGCTTAAGACAGGTCTTTAGACTAGGATCAGCTATAGGAAGTCATTAAGGTTGGTCATATCAGAAGCATTAGAGGTAGTAACAGGCATTTGTTTAAGAATCAAGGCATCTGACTTTGGGCTGATGCTTTTATTTAATTAATATAAAATCCAGGTAATACAAAATTTGCCATTTTCATTACAGCTGTCCTTCAGTTATACTTGGGTGATTAATTCTAAGTCCCCCCACCCCATCCCAAGTGTACTAGAATCCATGCATGGTCAAGTCCCACAGTTTGCCCTGTAGAACCTACGTATATGATAAGTTAGCCTCTGTATATGTGGGTTTCACATCCAAGGAGCATTATATTTACAATGCATGTTCTGTTGAAAAAAATTTTATGTATAAGTGAACCCATGTAGTTCAAACTCAGGTTATTCAAGAATCAAATGTATTTTAAAATATATAATCCAGTGGCTGTTAGTACATGCATAATGTTGTACTCCTATCACCACTATCTAATTCTAGAGTATTTTCTTCACCCCCATATCCATTAAGTAGCAACTCCCAATTCTTTCCTCTCCTTAGACCCTAGCAACCACTCATCATTTTTCTGTCTGTATAGATTTGCCTATTCTGGTCATTTTATATAAATGAATTTGTGGCCTTTCGTTACTGGTTTCTTTCGCTTAGCACAGTGTTTTCAGGATTTATCCATGTCACAGCATTAACCAGCGCTTCATTCCTTTTTGATGCTGGGTAATATTCCATTATATGGATGTTTTCAGTTTTTGTGGAAATGTGTGGTATTACATAAACATTTATATACAAGTTTTTTATTGAACACCTATTTTTAATTCACTTGAGTATATCTGCACCTTGCTGGGTCATATGGTAATGCTGTGTTTAACTTCTTGAGGAATCACCAAATGTGCTCATTATTTTTAGACCACAGTTCCAACATCTGTGAAGTATGGAGGTTTGCTCATTTAAAACATATTTACTAAACACTTTATCCTGGCCAGGCACTGCACTGGACTCAGGAGATCCTTTCATGTAGCTTATTGTTTGATTGGGGATAGGGGAGCAGGAAGTAAAGTCTGATTAATAATATGGTAATAAAGCGCATGTTTTAGGTACTATGAGAACTAAGAGGAAAATTGGTGCAGTGACACACATCTGTAGTCTCAGCTACTCAGGTCGGAGAGAATGCTTGAGCATAAGAGTTGGAGTCTAGCCTAGGCAACTGTCTCTTTTAAAAAAAAAAAAAAAAAAAAGCTGAGAGGAGATTTACAACCAGACAACTTCCCTTGAGTGAGGAGTGAGTAGCAAGATACAGGGTGAGTGAAGTAATATAATAATAATAGCATCTAAAATATTTATTGAGTGCTTACTATTCACCAGGCACTATTCTAGTCTCACAGCTCTTTTTCTGCTATGTGCAGATTAGTAACCTGAGTTATGGAGAGGTCAAAGAATTTACCCTCAATTCATGGCTAGTGAGTTGTGAAGTCAGTATTCAAATCTGGGCTTTCCCACCTCAGAGCCTCATCATGATATTCTCTATTTCCTTTCCAAGGGAGGCATTCTTATGCAAGGCCTCTGAGGAAGGAGGGGTGCATCCTGTTTTTGAGGAAATAGAAGAATATAGGTGGGACAGTGGTGTACTGAAAGTGGTACGGGACAGGGTAGTGACTTGTGGAAGGAATAAAAGTTGCATATAAAGCTCTAGAGTTAAATGAGTTCAGATTGTACAAAACTGTCTTAATTTAAAAGACTTTAATGAGCGCCTGTAGTCCCAGTTCCTTGGGAGGCTGAGGCAAGAGAATCGCTTAAGCCCAAGAGTTTGAGGTTGCTGTGAGCTGTGATACCATAGCACTCTACCAAGGGTGACATTAGGGGGAAGTCTCTCTCTCTCTCAAAAAAAAAAAAAGACTTTAATGAGGTTAAACTTTGTGCATATTCTTTTTTCCCCACTGCTTCCAACATCATTTTCTTATAAAACATTCAGTGGAGTATTTACTGTGGAACCAACGGAACTTAAGCTTCGGAAGGTTTCTAACTTATGTGGGCTCCTGTGAGTGCTAGAATTTGTTGTGAATTATGGAATGTTATAAGTGGGCAAAGGATACCAGAATACAATCAGTGAGCATTTCTGATAGATTGCCAAGAACTCTTAGAAGAAGGATCAAAATTATATAAGCTTCAGATATCACTTGTATCTATTCCTTAACATTCCTGTCAACCATAACTGTTTCATTTCACACATTGACTTCGGTGGGGGTCTGAAGGAAGGTGGTTGAGAATTGCTGTTTTGAGTCCTAATATCAGAGTCAGAGGACTCTGAAATAAGCCTAAATTTCACAATAGTTGGTAAGTCATTAAGCTATAATAACAACTGGGTAGAAATAGATTATTTAAAATATAAGAGGCCAAGTATGGTGGCTCACACCTACAATCCTAGCACTCTGGGAGGCTAAGGTAGGAGGATTGCTTGAGCTAGAGAGTTTGAGACCAGCCTGACCAAAAACAAGACCCTCTCCCTCCCTCCTCCAGTAAAAATAGAAAAATTAGCCAGGTGTTAAGGCAGGCACCTGTAACCCAGGAGTCTGAGGTTGCTGTGAGCTATGATGACACCACGATACTCCACCCAGAGGGACAGAGTGAGACTATCTCAAAATAAATAAGTAAATAAGAATAAAATATAAGAAACATGGAGAAAATGTCTACTAAAATAAAACTATAGATACTTGAAAATTATTGTTTTGATTAGGACAATTATATTTGTTTATCTTATGTATGCATTTCAACATATTCAACTTAGGGCAGTTTTTGTAGCTGTAGCATAAACAATTTCTGAAATTATATTTTATAAATATGGAAAATACTCTTGAATGAAAACTTTATAATAAACAATTTTTGTTCTTGGTTTCAGGCGTCTCATCACAGATTCAAAAGTTAAATTAAAGTATCAGCATTTAATAACAAATAGTTTTGTAGAGGTAAGTGATTTAAGTTTTCCTTTTAATAAAAGGAATTGTGTTTATTAATAGAAATATTTTCTAAAAAAATGTAATCTATCAACCTTACACCTTTCCCATATTTATGAAGCATACCAAAATACTTTATCCTGAAAGGATCATGTCAAACCAATAAATAATCTCTTTATAGAAGTTGAGTTTTTATAGTAAAATTATTTTACAGTATTCTTTATTTCTCTTTATCTGTAGCAGAGAATTGCAGATTACTAGTCACATCATGTTTAATCATGGTTGGGATTCTAACCTTGCTGTTCCTCTGCTTGTCTTAGGTTTAAATTATTAGTAAATTTTGTTACTAAATAAATTTTGTTAGTATAATTTATTGAAACCTGTCTGTGCCCATTTGTTCTGTGACTGTTTTTGTGCTGCAGTGGCCAGTTTAACTGTTACGGCCCACAAAACCATAAACCTTTTTGTTCTGGTGCTTTACAGAGTTTGCCAGCCCCCATGTGACCGCATCAGTACAACTTGGTATTTTAATTCTAGAAAATAATTTTTGTTTCTATTAGAGATTAATTTGGAACACAGTACATTTTAAAGTAGTGTATTTTTCTTAAATGGTCAGTAGACTTCTGAATTCTGGTGTAAAGTGTTACTTGAGCATTGTTCTGTTCCATAACAAAAGTTATATTTCTGATCAGGTGCAGTGGCCCACACCTGTTGTCCCAGCACTTTGGGAGGCTGTGGTGAGAGTATTGCTTGAGGCCAGGAGTTTGAGACCAGCCATAGTGAGACCCTTATCTCTACAAAAATGGGAAAAAACTAGCCAGGCATAGTGGCATACACTAGTGGTGCCAGCTACTCAGGAGGCTGACATGGGAAGATTGCGTGAGCCCAGAAGTTTGAAGTTATAGCTTGCTATGATCATGCCCCTGTACTCCAGCCTGAGTGACAGAGCAATAAGATTCTGTCTCTTTAAAAAAAAGTTTTATTTCCTTTTGAAGGACTAAATTGCAGTTCGCCTAAGGCTTAGGACCTATCTTTTCCTCTTAGAAGAGTTTTTTATCATCAAAGGGAGAATTGCATGTAAATCCTTTAGCTTATTAACTATTTTGTATCATTTAAACACCTTCTATGAATAAGAGCATATCTGGTTTTCTTGCATCTTAGGAAAATTACCCTGAAATAGAACCTTAAATAAATTAATGCTTTTTAATGATCACATACTGAATAGTTATTTTAAAGTTTTCCAGTGGGATTTTGAAGATAGAACAAGGGACAGTTCATGTATTTTATAAATCTAGGTTTTGAGGGATAAATAATTTTAGAAAAACAGTACATCCAAAGCATTGCAATAGAAGAGTACAGCAGCCACACCTATGGTGCATCTTAGAAGGGTACAGGCGAAACTTACTAAATGCAGAATACAAATAACTTCATACAGTAACTAGGAAAATGCCATCAGGCTATGTTAAACAGTTTGATGAAAATATTTCAGATTGTATGTGAAACCAGCACATTGGATCCCTTGATTGCACTAATGTACACAGCTATGATTTAATAATAATAATAATAAAAAAGTACAGCAGGTTTTTATTTCTTTTATTTTTTGGAGGCAGAGTTTCACTTTGTCGCCCTCAGTAGAGTGCTATGACATCACAGCTCACAGCAACCTCAAACTCTTGGACTCAAGTGATTCTCTTGCCTCAGCCTCCTGAGTCGCTAGGACTACAGGTGCCCACCACAATGCCCGGCTGTTTTTGGGGGGGGGGGTCTCGCTCTGGCTCAGGTCTTGAACTTGTGAGCTCAGGCAATCCACCCACCTTGGCCTCCCAGAGTGCTGGGTGTGAGCCACTGTGCCCAGTCCTAAAGTGGGTTTTTGTATGCTTTTGTAATCGTTGCACTTTTGCTGCTTGCACTAGAGAAGCAATATAAATAATTGCTTGAGGTGGGTGGCGCCTCTGGCATAAGGAGTAGAGCACTGGCCCCATATACTACAGGTGGCGGCTTCAAACCCGGCCAAAAACTACAAATAAATAAATAAATAAATAAATAAATAATTGCTTGAGGTACTAGGAAATCTTTCATCATGACTTAATTTGTTAGCATTTTACTGTTTTCTACCTTATGTTTCAGTGCAATCGGCTATTAAAATGGTGTCCTGCCCCAGATTGTCACCATGTTGTCAAAGTTCAATATCCTGATGCTAAGCCTGTTCGTTGCAAATGTGGGCGCCAATTCTGGTAAGTAGACACTTTCCTAAACTGGAATAGCCTTCTGTTTATTCTTGGCAACAAAATAGCAGAAAAAATGATTTATCTCAGGGATGGAGAAGAGTGATGTTAAGATAATGCATATTTCCTTTAAGAGGATGAAAAAGTCATATTTTAAATAATTTTTCTTCTTCTTTTTTTTTGCTTTTAATTTCAACTGGCTTTGACTCTTAGTTTCCATGTTCTTTTTTTTGGGGGGGGGCGGGTTATTGTTCTTCCTTGTAGTGATTCTCGTGCTGGGTGCCTCCCAAGTAGCTGGGATTACAGGCGCCCGCCACAACACCTGGCGGTCTTCTTTCCTGGTAGTAGAGACGGTGTCTTTTACTCTGGCTCACTCAGGCTTATGCTGGTCTCAAACTCTGTGAGCACTGGAAATCCACCCGCCTCGGCCTCCCACAGCACTGGGACTATAGGCATGAGCCACCACGCCCGGCCTTCTTCTTTTTTTTTTTTGGTTTTTTTTTTTTGTGACAGAGCCTCAAGCTGTCACCCTGGATAAAGTGCAGTGGCATCGCAGCTCACAGCATCCTCCAATTCCTGGGCTTACGCTAGTCTCCTGCCTCTGCCTCCCAGGTAGTTGGGACTAAAGGCGCCCACCACAATGCCCGGCCATTTTTGGTTGCAGCCATCATTGTTGTTTGGCGGGCCCGGGCTGGATTCGAACCCACCAGCTCAGGTGTACGTGGCTAGTGCCTTAGCCTGTTGAGCCACAGGCGCCGAGCCTCTTCTTTTTTTTTGATGGGGGAAAAATGCTGCTATAATCACATCTTCCTGTATGTCCCACTGTAACTTACACGGGAGCAAACTTATAGATCTGGGATTATAAATTGTCCTGTGCTCTGTCAAGTTTCAATCTTTTGGAAAGGTAATACACATGTAAATTTTGTTGATTGGATGTGATTTTTTTTTTTTTTTTTTGTGGAGACAGAGTCTTACTTTATCACCCTCAGTAGAGTGCCGTGGAGTCACACAGCTCACAGCAACCTCCAACTCCTGGGCTTAGGCATTCTCTTGCCTCAGCCTCCCGAGTAGCTGGGACTGCAGATGCCCACCACAATGCCTGGCTATTTTTTTGTTGTTGCAGTTTGGCCGAGCCCGGGTTTGAACCCGTCACCCTCGGTATATGGGGCTGGCACCCTACTCACCGAACCACAGGCACTACCCAATTGGATTTGATTTTTAACTAAGAATTTTCTTTGACTCTTCTGGGCTGAGTTTTTTTCATAACTTAGGCTTTTGGAGTTTTATAGCGTACTCTTTAGCCCCTGAATTGTAGATTTGACTTACTGGGAAATTTCCAGTGCCACATATTAGGGAGTGTCTCAGTCAATTCAGACTACTCTAACAGGCTTTCTCATTTATTTCCCCAGTATGAAAAGGCAGAGAATTTTCTAAATTTTTAAGTTCTAATTCCTGTTTGATAACAGTACTTAGTACTTAGTACTTTGTTCTTCTTTTTAGTAAAAGATTTTTTGGCTTTCTAAATTACTTGATTAGCTAATAAACCATTTATGGTTATTTTTTCCTAAGCATTAATATTTATTCCTTCTTTTTATTGTTTCAGATTAATTTGAGGGTACAAAGAATTAGGTTACAGGGGCAGCGCCTGTGACTCAGTGAGTAGGGCACCAGCCCCATATACCCAGGGTGGCGGGTTCAAACCCAGCCCTGCCAAATTGCAACCAAAAAATAGCCGGGCATTGCGGCAGATGCCTGTAGTCCTAGCTACTGGGAAAGCTGAGGCAAGAGGATCACCTAAGCCCAAGAGCTGGAGGTTGCTGTGAGCTGTGCCGCCACGGCACTCTACTGAGGGCGACAGAGTGAGACTCTGCCTCTAAAAACAAAAGAATTAGGTTACAATGTGTACATTTGTTGAAGGTGAAGTCCCTCTTATAGTTGTGTCCGGTCCCATCATGTTTATTCTTAGTATGTACCCTTTTTATATGCATATACCATGAGCCTCGAAAAACAGGAATGAATTGTGATTAGTATATATTAGTCAGTATATTTTGTAGGCTTTTTTTTTTTTTTTTTGAGACGGGGCATCACTATGTTGCCCTTGGTAGAGTGCTGTGGCATCACAGCTCATAGCAACCTCAAACTCTAGGGCTTCAGGGATTCTCTTGCCTCAGCCCTCCGGGTGGCTGGAACTACAGGCACCCACCACAATGCCTGGCTATTTTTTGTTGCAGTTGTCGTTGTTTATCTGGTCCGGGCTGGGTTCGAACCTGCCAGCCTTGGTGTGTGTGGCTAGCACCATAACCACAGGCACTGAGCCTATTATATAGTCTTTTGTTTTATACCTTGCTCAGTTCAGTTTCTCTCTGTAAGGCTCAGGTTCATTTAAATTATGTAAAGGTGTGAGCTTTTTCTTCTTAGATATCGTGTATTGTGTATTAGTACTAAATTATGTTATTAACTATAAAGTCAGACTTCTCTTCATTGGAGGTGTTAAAATTGTGCAGTGATGAACGATTGGTTGAAAGTTCTGAATACAATCTGAAACATGAAATACTTTAGTAGCAGTTATTGTGAAATTGTCATAAAAGCACGTCTTCATGCTTATGGTAAGTCTTGATTTCAGACATGTTTAGTACCTACTATTTACTAATTCTTATACTAAGTTCTAGGTAATTATCAAATAAGATATGGTTCCTGCCCCTGTATTTGCCAGTCACTAGAAACTGGTGGCAATACTATGAAACTATAAAGCATAAAATGGTTGCTTGTTTATTTACTTACAGTAGGTAGGACTTAATTCTTTTAACTCTTTGTGTCATTTAACAGCTTTAACTGTGGAGAAAATTGGCATGATCCTGTTAAATGTAAGGTGAGTTTGTCTGGCATTTTTATTTTTAAATAATGTGATGGAACACTTCTAACATGACTGAAAATCATAGCTGATTTTTTTGTCTGTCTAGAGTAGGTAGAAGATTTTTCATTTCCCTTTTCATTTCACATGATCACTGCGGATATTCAGAGGTTATTCCTTAGGATAAGTAAAGTCAGCTCCTCATTACTATTAGATAGCAATGGTTAAGGCATCTCTCCAACAGGCTTTTATAGTTAAGGGAATAACACACCTTTTAGCTGGACTTCTATTCAGTCTTTCAGGGTTCCTCACTTAGTTTCAGCCAGAGAAAATCCTCCTTTGGTTGATTTTATATATACTTGATATTATAGCTGCAGGATTTCCTTTGTTCAAGAGGAAGCAAGCCTAGTGATAATCTTTCTTTCTTTCTTTCCTTTTTTTTTTTTGGCCGGGGCTGGGTTTGAACCTGTCACCTCCAGTATATGGGGCTGGCACCCTATTCCTTTGAGCCACAGGTGCCTCCCCCCTTCCCTTTTTTTTTTTTTTGAGACAGTCTCACTCGGTTGCCCTGGGTAGAGTTCCGTGACGTCACAGCTCACAGCAACCTCAAACTCTCAGGCTTACAGTGATTTCTCTTGCCTCAGCCTCCTAGTAGCTGGGATTATAGGTGCCCACTACAATGCCGGCTACTTTTTGGTTGCAGTTGTCATTGTTGTTTAGCAGGACCAGGTTGGGCTTGACCCCACCAGCCTTGGTGTATGTGGCCAGTGCCCTACCCACTGAGGTCCAGGTGCTGCCTCTAGTGATAATGTTGTTCATTGGTTTTTTTTTTTCACATTGAAGTTTGTAGTTAAATACGGAAGTAATTTGCTATTTTAAAGTCTTTTGTTACGTACTAAAAGTTGTCATTTTCAAACAGTGGTTAAAGAAGTGGATTAAAAAGTGTGACGATGACAGTGAAACTTCCAATTGGATTGCAGCCAACACAAAGGTTGGTGTTTTCCCTTAGTAACTCTGAGTAATGAAACTGGTAAGGATAAGTGCATTAGCATTAGCAAAAGCAGTAAATTTACCTAGTTAGATGCCTTGTTTCACTTTCTTCTCCATTTTACCCAGAATCCTTGACTGTTAATTTTCCTTTATTTTAGTATCTGAGTTTTTATTTGCATATTGAGTACTGTAGTATGCTCCGCTTTAGGTTTCTTCTGTTGAAAGAACTTTAGTTTCCTGTAGATGTAAAAGCTGGTATAATTGCTCAAGTCAGGGCGTTGTGCCTGGCTGCTTTTTAGTGTACAAATATATTAGAGTTTACTCTATCTAGCTTGGTTGCCTTAAACTCCCAGTGTTTTACTTTTTAGGAGTCATTGTTTAGAGGCAGAATTCTAGCAGAGTTAACAGAATAACTGTTAAGTTTTTATTACATAAATGAACTGTATTTAACAAAAGTTTCTTTAAATCTACTTCATGTTAAACTCCTAAAATATGATTTAAGAGACTTGACTGGTATATTTGGGGTATTCTTTGCCTTTTTTTTTTCCCCCATTTTTTAATTACATTAAATACATTGCTCATGATACTTGTCTCTTTATGACCATATACCACTTCCTAAACCCTAGACAAATCTCTTACAGATGCATGTAACCTTGAGCACCCTTTACTGAGTGATAGGCACACATTTGAATTCCAACTGTGTACCTAGCCAGTCTCTTACTAGAAAATTGTATAAATGTCAGTCCTGTAAGTGACTTTGGTAATGAATGATAGGATGATTCATTGACAATTCCTTTTTAGGTTTCACATGCAAAGATGATACTATAAAGAATGCTGAATTGTTTGACCAATAGTAGTTAATAGTGTTACTGTGCCCCCTCATTCATAGGACATCATGCTTAAATGATGTAGGCTAATATATAATTTTAAGTGTAGATCTTATATACTTATATTTAAAGGTTAAATATACATTTCTATCTCCCAGAAAGTATTAGCACTGAAACAGTGAATCTTTTCACATAAAACAGATACCCAAATCCTTAAGGAATACATGGTAGAAATAAGTATTTTTGTGCTCTCTAAAACCATCATAATATGTAGGACTCGTCACTCAAGAAAACCTTAGTAAATATACTGTAATATCATAAAGTGGTTACTACTTTTGTTATATTTCAAAATATTCCTAGTCAAGCATTTCTTTTCTTTTTTTTTTTTTTTTGAGACAGAGCCTCAAGCTGTTGCCCTGGATAGAGTTTTGTGGCATCACAGCTCACAGCAATCTCCAATTCCTGGGCTCAAGCGAGTCTCCTGCCTCCACCTCCCAAGTAGCTGGGACTACAGGCGCCCGCCACAACACCCAGCCATTTTTTGGTTGCAGCCATCTTTGTTGTTTGGCGGGCCCGGGCTGGATTCGAACCTGCCAGCTCAGGTGTACGTGGCTGGCGCCTTAGCCCGTTGAGCCACAGGCACCGAGCCGTCAAGCATTTCTTTTTGAAAATTGAAGT